>PVJX010012946.1:0-48818 GCA_004027295.1 Dolichotis patagonum | reverse complement strand
ATATCATATATCACATATCATATTATATATTTATTATATTATATATATTATATATTATATAATATATATAATATATATATAATTTTCCCTTCCTTCTTTTATCCTTTCCCTCATTCCTATTGTTCTTTTTTTGAGCAGTTTTTTCTTCTTTCACAATATATATTGTACATTGTGAATCTTATTTACTCTTTAAATTTCTTACACTAGGGAGACAATATGATGATTACAAATGCTAGTTTAACTTATTTCACTTATGAGTATGGTCTTAAGTTACACCTGCTTACCTATAAAAGCCTTGAGATTATCTTTCTTTGTAGCTGAGTAGTATTCCATTATATAAAAATACCACATCTTTTTATCACTCCTTAATTGATGGGCATTTGAGTTGCTTCAAAGATTTAGATATTAAAAATTGTGCTGCTTTAAACATGAATGCACATATAACACTATGGGAAGGGGAATAGTTGGGTCTAATGGAGCTTCTAATCATAGCTTTTTGAGGAATCTGCACACTGATTTCCACAGCAGTTGCACTGATCTACACTCCTACCAACAGTGGAGAAGGGTTCCTTATTCTCCATAGCCCAGCTAGCATTTATTATTGATTGATTTCTTGACGATAGGCACTGTTTCTGTAGTGATATGGAATCTAAGTGTTATTTTACTTTGCATTTCTTGAATGATCAGTGATGCTGAATATTTTTTCCACACATTTATTTGCCATTTATATTGCTTCATCTAAGAAGTGTATATTTATCTCCAAAGGTCATTTTTGAATTGTCTCTTGAATTCAGGGAGAGGGCTGATTTTTTTCAATTCTTTATATGTTAAAGATAGATGTCCTTTGGCTGAGGGACTGTTGGCTAAATATTTTTTCCAAATCTGTGGGTTTTCTTTTTATTCTGTTGATTTCTTTTGAGGCTATAAAGGAAATAAAATCAGAAATAATTTCTCAGGTAAGAAAACAAAATGTCAGTATTTATAAAGGAATTTGTCAGAAAATCTAGAATAAAGGTAGTTAAGAAAAGACAATAACAGGAAAAGTTTCCCTGTGAATGCTCATTATAGGAAAAAAAATAGAATACATGAAACAGATTCAAACAGATATCCAAAAACAAAAATTCCATTGAAAGCTTGAAACATCACTTTAGCAAAACTGAAGACAGGCTTTCAGACCTTAAAGTCATGATCTTGGCTAGTAATTATGGGAGGAAAGATCTCTTGAAAATAACAAAAATAAGGAAACAACCCTTCAATGGTAGGAAGAAGACACAAAGAAAAATAATATAGGAATAATTGGTGTCAGTGAAAAAGCAGGAACCAACACAAATGACATTTTAAAAAACCTACTTGCAGAAGTAATTGCAGAAAATTTCCCAAGCATAGGAAATGAATCTGAGATACAGACAAGTGAAACATATAGAAATCTAATTAGCCACAACCAAAAGAAATCTATACCAGGCATATAATAATCTCTCAAGCTTCAAGAAAGTCATCACAAGAATTTTTAGGAAAATACACAGATCACCTGTAAAGGAAAGCCCATCAGAATCATGATAGACTTCTCAACACCAACCATCAATTCAAGAAGAGATAGGAGTGCAGTATTTCAAGTCCTGAAAGAAAGCAACTTCCAACCCAGATTGATATACTCTGGGAAACTCTTGTTAAATATCAATGAATACAAGAAAAAACAAAACAAAATAAATCAAAACAAAAACAAAAATCCACCATGTGTATAACCCAGGAGCACAACACCTGCCTGGAAAGGATGAGGTCATGAGTTCAATTCCTAGTATAAAAGAAAATTAGTGGACAAATAAGACACTTCCATCACAAACAGCTGAAGAAATTCATGACTACCAACAAAACTAACCCAACAAAGGGTTCCAAAATATATTCTAGACAGAGATAAAAATGGCCACAATTCCAAGAACAACAAAGTAGAGAAACTATCAGACTTGGCAAGCAATTAAACAGAGGGAAAAGCAAGGAACCAATAGGAAAATAACAAGACAAAGATAGGCCAATATGCATCAGTTACAACCATCAATATAAATGGCCTCTATTCCCAAATCAAAAGAAACAGATTGACATAGTGGATGAGGAAACAAAATCCAACAGTTTTCTGTATACAAAAAACACATTTAACACAGAAGGAAGCTTATAGAATGAAAGTCAAAGGATGGAAAACAGTATTCCATGCAAGAGGAACCCAGAAAAAGGCAGAGGTGGCTATTCTGTTGGCAGAATATTTGAACTTCAATCCAAAAATTATTAAAAGAGATAAAGTTGTTACATATTTGTTAGGGGAAAGATTCAAAAGGAAGAGGTGACAATCATAAATATATGTTGCAAATATGGTAATATACAACTTTATAAGAAAATATCAATAAACACACAAAAAATCAAATAATCATTAATACCATTGTAACAGGGAACCTTAAAAAGCCATTGTCACAAAGAGATAGATCAACTAGACAAAAACCAAACCAAAACAAAACAAAAAACAAACAGCAGAAAAATAGCTGAACTAAATCTGTGAAGAAAGGGACTTAATACACATTTACGTATTATTACCTTCTTACCAAGACCAGAGAAAATCCAAACCAAAAATGAGAATTAGAGGCACATCTCCTTAATGAACATAGATGCCAAAATCCTCAGTAAGATACTATCAAACAGAATGCAGAAAATCATCAAGAAGACTATATACTATAATCAAGCAGAATTCATCTACAGAATGCAGGGATGGTTCAACATATGCAAATCAATAAATGTCATGTACTATATCAATAGAGGCAAATAAAAATCATATGATCATCTCAATAGATGCTGAAAAAGCTTTTGATAAAGCCCAACACTCATTCATGATATAAAAAAAACTATATAGTAGACGGTCTTCAATCTGATAAAGCCACCTATGACAAACCAACAGCCAACATCATACTATATGGGGAAAAAAATGAAAGCTTTCACTCTAAAATCAAGAACAAGATAAAGATGTCCAGTATCACCACTCCTATTCAATATAGTTCTGGATACATTAACCAGAGCAATTAGAAAAGAAAAAGAAATATAAGAAATAAGGATAGAAAAAAGAGAATTGAAATTATAATTATTCACAGATAACATGATACTCTATATAGAAGACCTCAAAAATTCCACCAAAAGACTTTTTGATTTAATAAGCAAATCAAATAATGTAGCTGGATACAAGTCAACACTCAAAAATCAGTAACATTTCTATACACAAACAACAGACTCACTGAGAGAGAAATTAGTGGAAGCACACTCTTCACAACAGCATCTAAAATGATATATTTAGGAATCAATCTAACAAATGATATAAAATATCTGTACAATGAAAATTACAGTACTGAAAAGGAGGTTGAAGTGAATATCAGAAAGGGAAACATATCCCTTGCTCATGGATAGGACGAACCAGTGTTGTGAAAATGGCCATACTCCCAAGACTCTTATACAGATTTAATGCAATTCAAATCAAAATATCATTAGCATACTTCACAGATCTAGAGAAAACATTGCTAACATTTATTTGGAAACAGAAGTGACCTAGAGTAGCAAAGTCAATCCTGGGCAACAGAGGTAAGGCAGGAGGCATTATAATCCCTGACTTGAAAGTATATTACAAAGCTATTGTGATAAAATCAGCATGGTACTGGGAATAAAACAGATCTAAGGATTATTGGAACAGATTAGCAGATGCAGACACAACTACAACACACTCAGCCACATTTTACCTTTGACAAGGGCCAAACATGTACAGTGGAAGAATGATAGCCAATTTAATAAATGATGCTGGAAAACTGGCTTTCTACATGCTGAAGACTAAAATGATACCCATGTCAATCACTATCCACTAAAGTAGTTTCAAAATGGTCAAAGACACAAATATTAAAATAGAAACACTAAATTTACCAGAAGACAAATTAGATAGAAATTTTGAAGACATGGAAGTAGGCAGACAGTTCATGAACAAAACCAAACTACATGGGAAGTACTTCAGAGAATCAACAACTTGGATCTAATGATCATAAACACTACAATTTTAACACTGTAATAAATGTTAGCTTTCATTCAAAACCCTCCTCTCTTGAAGTTTATGTGACTTAGATTGAATATATGGGTTTAGAAATCCTAATTTTACAGTAAGAAATGTAAACACAGTAAACACCTTTACTTCCCTACTTTCCCCATCACCACAGCCTGAAGGAGAATTTTTAAATTCTCTCTTCTTTTTCTCTTAGCTTCCTCTCCCTCTAACTAAGTGTTTTAATTGGAACAGTTTAATTCCTTCCACTCAGATTCTTTTCATAGGTATCAGAGTCAAAACATCTTTTGAACTTTAAGATTTGAATCCATTTGATTTCAGAAAGTTATTTTCAATTTTGAGCATTATTATGATCATTTTGTGGCATTTCTAGATGCTGTCTCCTTGTGTGTTTCAGTTATGTACATGTGAAATGTGAGGCCCTTGTCACCCAGTCCTCTTTACTTCATGCCTATCCTCTCCAAATAAAACTTTGTTGTCAGCTGATGAGCAAGAAAATTTTTTCTAAATCACAGGCTGCCAACATCTGTCCTTTTGCCTTCTTTTTTAACATAGGGATTAGAATCTTTACTAGAAATGGAATACAAAGCTACAATTGATCCTTCTCAATAATTCTACAGGTTTTCTACTGCTCTTCTGTTCACAGAGTGGCAAGAAAGTTGTCTTTGACTTGTCATCTTCTTTTTGCTTTTTAACTTAGTCCTTCTTGAAGCTGGTAAAAAACCTTTTTCCTTGAAGCTCTGCAATTTCACAATTTTAAAAAAAATAACTGATTTGCCTAAATAGTTCATTTAAAAATATCATCTTAAAGCTTAAGTCTTTCCTTCAGCTCAATTGAAAACTAAAATGGTCTATTGTATTAATTCTGGCCAACCATCTGTTTCTATACTCCTCTCTTGGAACTTGTGTAGTTCACATTCAGTGCTACCAGCTTTCCTTCCAATTCCCATGCTTCCTTCATCATTTTCTGCTTCTTTGTAATTGTGCCTCTAAATTTTAAGACATTTCTTGTCTCATGCCATCCAGGTCACCATTTCTGTGCTCAAAAGTGTTCTATTTATCAACATTTAATTTTGTTTTAGTTTTATATTTCTTTTTTGATACCGGGGATTGAACTTATGACCTTGTGTTTGCCAGGCAGGCATTCATGCCACTGAGCTAAATCCCTGGCCCCTAGTTTTATATTTCTATAAACTATTTTTGTAGTTTAAATGATCATTATTGCTCATGGTTTGGTGTGTTACTTGCTAAATTTTTATTTCATTTTGTGCTTAATCTGTGGTTCATTTTCCCTGTCTCCCCTCCCCCTCTCTCTCCATCTCTCTGGTGGAATATATTAGATATGTTGTTTTTATTTCTAGCAAATGTTCTGATTTGCTTTCAAGAGTACTTACAATGGAAAAGACAACATTGGTGGCAGAAACAACAGGATCCTATCCCTGTAGGCCAGTACGTGACAAAAGCTAGTTGTCACTTCTCAATCAGAGCATCAAAGAGACCCTTTCCTTTCATATGTTCTCCACATTGACTTTTCTAGACCTTTATCACTGCAAAGTCTTGAGCTCTCTTGTACAGATGGATACATTTCCTCCCAGAGGAAACAGATCTGTGTTCTTATCAGGGCACATTATATTATGAACCTGTCTTTAGGTATTTCCAGAATTGCTTTCCAGGTTTTTATATGACTCATGTGAAACATATAATAGGTATTTTCTTCATATATTTCGGACACTAACAGATACTTGACCCAGCAGAGGTAAATGGAATCAAATGCTTCCTGGTTTTTGGTCCTCTATACACTTCTGTGTATATATATTTTACTCTCTTGGTCTCTTCTACCCACAAGAATTCTAACTATCTCCTGAGAGCCAGTTAATTTTAGTATTTAATAAAGACTTCTACTTTCTCATTGCTCATTAATCTGAGTATCTCCTGCATTCATTCACTTTCTATTAGCTTCACAGTTTAGAGATGATATTGACCTAATACGTTTGACAGTATTTTATTAATACAATAGTAGCTAAATTCATATTTATTTAATACATGGATGAATGAATTTATATCATTTGCACAAGATAAAAAATGAAAAAATTTACACATGTTCCTGGTGCTGTGAGGTACATTTCATAAGAGCAATTTAGGATCTGTGAAATATTTTGTAGTACAAATCTCTTTCAATGCTTCTTTTTATACGGCACTTTCATATAATTATACTATATTGGTTTTGGTAAAATGTATTGAAATAAACTAATATCAAATACTGTCTCAATCATCAATTGTTTTCCCAGATCATAGTGAACACATTTGATAGACAAATGAGAAACTGCAGAGTAGAGGCCAGGGTTCTGTTAGATGAAGATACCTTGCTTCTTCCTTGGGTGTCTAATTTGGCAAATGGGAGAGGGACTCTAGGGATGTGCATCTTTAATAAGTACATGGATGCCTCCAGGGAACATCATTTAAAACCACACTTGGAGACCTGTCTAAATGCCACAGTGAATATTTGTTGAAATTAATTAAGTCATCTAAGGAAACTTCATTATTTATAATGCAGTATTCTTTAACATAACAGGCTGACTATTTTTTCTCTTAAAAAGATTTTTAACATATATTCCTTCTTTTAATGAAGACATGACTGACTTTAATTCCCAAGTGAGCCACATGAAGTGAGTGGGGTTGAGATAATTTATGTAAAGGTGTAAAAAAAGGAACAGTATCAAATTTAGGCAAATCCAGAGTCAGAACGTGGATTAGTGATTGCCAGGGGCAGAAGGGAAGAAATGGGAAGTGACTATTAATGAATATGGGACTTTTGGAGGTGAAATATTCTCAAATTAGTGACAGTCAAATGAGTCTGTGAAAATCTTAAAAACATCGAATTTTTCACTGTAAATGGGTGAAGTTTATAATGTATGAACTACATCTTAATACAGCTATTATAAAAAAGAAAAGGAGCAAGCCCAGTAAATCCTATAAAAATTAACAGGTAAAGTGCATGGTCAAATGAGAAACTTCACACTTATGTCTGGCTTATATTAGTTATAGGGCTGGGACCTTTGTGAGACTTATGTATATAAAGAACTCTTATGCTGTCAAGGAATGTTACATTCTAATATGAGTGTGAAGGTTTCTTTACCCTTGCTGAAAAAATTATGTGTCAGCAGAGTTCAAATATTAAATGAAATTTTACACATTGCAGTCAAGAGAAAGGGCTATATTTACCATGTAAATCAGTGAAATGTGCATATGTGTCACACACACACACAAAGGATGTGATAAATTTTGCTGTCATAGTCCTGTATAGAGATATGGAAAGAGGAAAATCCTGCTCAGCTTCTCTGTGCAAAGGCAAAAATTGAACTCATCTTCCTAAAAGTTGATATTTTCCTTGGTTTACCTGGTTTCTACCTAGTCATTTTAGAAAGCTAGTATCCATCTTCTCCTTCTGCTTTTCCCTGAGCAGTCATGGAAAGATTCAGAACCTGCAGCTCTTCTGGAAGCTTGACAGTGAGTGGCAGGGTGACTGCCGAGGAGGCTGTTTGCAGGCAGGCTCCCAGCAAAGGCAGCAGACTTCTTTTGTTGTCAGGCTATCTCATTGACAAGGAGCCTATTTGGGTGTGTGTGAGATGGGAGAAGAGTGACTGTGCAGAGAATACTAAATATTCTTTGAGATTTGCTTTTTAAGAATTGGTAATAAACATTCAAAGGATACCACAAGCCCTTCAAAGCTGTAAGACAGTGAAGAAAGAAGGAGGGAAAGATGCTAGATTTTTTTTTAATACCTTTGACTTTACTTTTAAGTATAATAATAAATAGTCAAAAAAAGTGAAACAAGAAATTGATTTTTTTTTCTTCTTTACTCTTATTGAGAACAAACTTTATAAGTCAAAATATATGGGTTTTAATATTTGTAAAGCAATTAGAAAAATAATATTGAATTAAATATATATTAGTATTCTCCCTCCTTGGTATGTAAGAATAAATTCATCTCTAAAAGGTTTTTAATTCCCCAACATAGTCTAAGCACTGATTAATAAATAATTCCTTTAAAAATAAATGACCATTTTATTTTATGAAGGAAACAAAGAAATGTATAATACTATTTCAAGAAACCATGTTGAATGGAAATTCTCAAGGTGATAGTTGGAAAATGTCCAACATTTGGTAACTCTCTTGGTTTCACACTCTAACACGATTTCAATACGTTAGCAAACGCAGCAGAATTGGCTTTGAAATGCATAGTTCTGTTGATTATAGATCTGCTGGTAAAGTATCTGTACTTTGGTACATATCTTACCACACTTCCTCTGCCATTAAGAGGTATCCTCATATTTTGTTGCAAAATATTATTTTGGCACAACTTCAGTATTAAATATTCATTGTTGTAACTGTGTTTTTCACAGTTACATAAGTTTGGATAAGTAGAAGCATTTTCATATTTAGATAACCTATTTCAGGAATACAGAAAGAGGGAGGTTTCCCTAACTTTTGAAAATGTGTAACTGATGCCATTATTGGGAAAAAGTAACATGAAGCAATGGTAGGTGCAACTATAATTCTCTACCATCTGCTGTACCTGACTGTTATTTGGAATACTGTGTGTACACTTACATATGTTCCATTTTCTATATGACACTGACACTGTGAAATAAATATGGCATTTTTATAAATATAATAAACACATTTCTAGTACCTTCCTATGTATTACAGTGCTAAGAAGTGTCAGAGTGAAAATTCAGATCCTTGTCCACTTGACTCCAATGATTTCTCTCCTTACAAAATGGATGTTTCCACCTCAAAGTAATTAACTGAATGCACATTTAATCAAACACTTTCCCAGGCATGATACTAGAGGCTGAAGTTCCCAAATGAAAATTTGTATGGGAGATTTAGTCATATAATCCTTCCCTTTCCAGATGCACCCTCGCCTGGCACATTCCTCTCATATGAAAACATAAGTATGAACTCTGAGCTGTGTCTGGGGAATAAATGGCGGTCTCCACTTACACCCTTATCATAGCCTGTACATAATGACAGTGTTAGGGCCACCTGCTATGACAGATAGAGCACAGTCCCTTGTGACTTTGACTGGATCAGTTCACCTACACATGGTGACAGGACAGGAACAGTTGCTGGTATCATTGTGAAGTGTTCTTCATGCTGCAAACCACTTTCCATTCTACTTCTTCTAGGAGGCTACTGTTCTCTTGCCAAATCCTTCTTTATCTTCCACATCTCAATCTCTTAATGGAATAAAATCTAAAAAAAAGCACCTCTATCTCCATGTGCCTCAAGTTCCTCCCATTCTTCCAGTTGTAGTCCAGATCCTCCCTGGGAAGAGTATTTGTGGGGCGGGTAGGTGACTCATCTCTAACATGTGCTGGGTACAGGCAAAAGTGGGGTTTTCAGTACTAGGGAGTGTGTCAGCCACCTGTCCAGAAGGTGTTGCCTCTGTAGAGGGCCTCCAACAAGTTTTCTCTTGGAGAATTTGCTCTGTGACAACTGCCTATTCTTGTAACACCATCTAGAAAGACAAGCCACAGCGTCCTGTGTCACACTGACCCCTCCCACTGAGCTCCCCCTGATCCCACCACATTTAATCTTTCTTTCCTATCTCAGAGTATCATTTTTCTCCTGTTTTATCATAGTTTTAAAATTCATTCTTATCAAAGAAAAAAATCATCTTTTCAGGAAACAGAAAACTGAAGTGGGCTTCCTTGAGAGACTTTAATCCCAGCGAAGTCATTGATACCCAGTTTAACACAAACACAGTTATGGCTTTGGTACAGAGTAAATGACTCTGGTTCCAGAAATAGTTTCTTAAGTTTCTCAGATAGTTGTGGCACTCTCATGTCCTTGGCTATCTGACCAAGGAAATATTTGTCTTTTAGTCCATTGTGGAGTTAATCTGGTTTCTTCCCTTGTCTGCATAGACTTTTATGAGATGAAGTCATTATGCACGGCCCACACTTACAGGTAAGGACTACAGGTTTGTGCTTCTTCTCCTTCATGGCATCGCACATACATAAATTGTGCAAAATGTTCAGAATTCTTCTAAAATGGAATTTTTTCTCTTCTCCATTTATTCATGTATTTAAGCCTTTGTGTATATAATGTACATATCAAATAAATATATCTGTACCATGTTTGTAACTGTTTTAAATTCACTGTAGTTTGCTCACTGTTTCTTTTACCTTTCCTTCTTTTTATATCTTCTCTGGCTTCAAATAAGCATATTAAAAATGACTATTCTAGAAAAGAAGTTTTAGGTTCACATGCAAACTGTGAGAAAAGTACAGACATTTTCCATATTTACCCGTGTGCACAACCTCTCCCAGTATCAATAACCCACACCAGAGAGGTGCATTCATTAAAATATATGGCCTTTACTGACTCATTTTTACCATTCAAAAGTCAGAGTTTATGTTTGGAATTTATTCTTGGTGTTGTATATCCCATAGATGTGGACAAACATAATGGTATGTATCCACCCTTGTAGTGTCATGCAGAGTAATTTCGCTATCCTAAAATTTATCTGTGATCTGTCTATCGCTCCCTCCCTCTCCTAACTCTTGGGAACTACTTATCTTTTGATTTTATTCCTCCTTTTGTCTTTTAAAAAATGTTATATACTTGAAATCATAACTATGTATCCATTTCAGATTGGCTTCTTTCACTTAATGTTATGCAACTTGAAAGTCTGTCCTTTCTTTTCATGGTTTGATACTCATCTTTTTTGCTGAATAGTATTCTGTTGTCTAATTCTACCATACTTCTTTAATCTGTTCACCTCCTGGAGGATATCTTAAGAGTTTTTCATGCTTTGTTAATATAAATGAAGCTGTTGTACACAGTCATATGCTCTTTTATATATAGACATAAACTTGTACCTCTCTTTGTAAACACCAAGGAATTGATTAATGGACAATATAGTGAGAATATCTAATTTTTAGAGAAATCACAGCCTCTATGAACATTTTTGTATGATTCCATTGTTTTATCTGCTTTACATAATAGATTTCTGTCAATTTTAAACTTACTGTTGTGCATCTTGAAATGTACACTTGCAATTAGTCTAGATCCACTTTCAAATACAGCACTGTAGCACTTCATGAGCAGTACAGAAAGCTTACAACACAATATTCTCAATTATTTCCTTTGTTTATAAGAATATTACTGATGTTTCTTTCACTAATCTGTCACTATAATCACATAGTACATTTATAGTATCATTGCTTTGAAAAGTTCTTTACTATATCAAGTATAATTTGAAATAAAATGTTTTATTATTCTCCTTTTATTATTTTTAAGATTAATTTTTTATAAGTCAACATTTGTGAAATACATAATTCTCCTTTCTTTCAGAATTTCTTTTAATTTCTGACAGGGCTGGCTTTCTTGTAATGAATTCCCTTATGTTTTGGTTTACTTAGAAAGTCTTTAATTTTCTTTCTTTTTTGATGGATGATTATTTAAGGGATGGAATTCTAGTTTGGTGGATTTTAGTTTTAATATAATTTTCTCTATACTCTTTTGCTGTATGGTCTCTGTGGTATTGTCTTTTTTCTGTGAAATAATGAGTTTTCCCTTTGGCTTCATTCAAAATGTTTTTTGTGCTTAGCTCTCCACAGTTAAAATGTGACATGGTAAGTGTGAATTTTTGGATAATTTGGCATTCTCTGCTATTTGTGGATATGCAAATTGGTGTATCTCATTAATTTTCAGATATTACTTCAAATAATTCTTTTTCTTTTTCTTCCAGTATTCTAATGATTTATAAATTATGTCTTTTTTTAAAGGTATCTTACTATTTTTGGATATGTTTCTTTTGATTCTTTTTTCTGTTTATACTTTATGAAGTTTCTATTAATATAGTTCTAAACTTATTGGTTATCTTGTTGAGCCTGTAAAGGCATTATTTGTATGTTATTATGTGCTTTATTTTTAACATTGATTTTTAATTCTTATTTACAGTTTTTCTATTTGTAATACTTATCCATTATTGCTTATTATTCACTTGTCCACATTATCATCATATTAATATTTTAAATATTTCAACTTTGCTGTTATACCTGAGCCTTATTCTAATTTTTATTGTCTCTTAAATGTTTATTGTCAATTTATTTTTTTGTTTTGTAGGATGTTTCATAATTTTATTGAAGAGTTGACACAATATGTGGAGTAATAGGCACTTAATGTAAATATTTGTTACTTTGGTTACCTGTTGAGCTATGAATAACATTTGCTCTAGCTGTAGGTTCCCAAATGTTCAGATTTCTCTGGTGTGCTTGTTTGTGTCTCTCATGCTGGTTTTGAGATTTGTCAAGAACTTGACCTTTGAGTAATTTCCACTGATATTTTTCTGGCACATTTTGATATAGTTGTAAGGAATGGTAGAGAAATGTTCAGTAATCTCATGATTAAATTTCAGTCTTTTAGTATATGTGTGTGCAAGGACCTTGACTTTCACAAGTATATCTTAGCTTTTTATTGTTCGTTTTTCTTCTCTCCCTTTCGATGAGGTCAGAGGGACCTCAAATTGAAGTTGAATAGTTACTCTTTTTTCCTAGATGATCAACGGCTCTGAGAATTTGCTTTGTTTTTGAAATGTTGAGCAGGCCTCTGTTATAGAAAGAGAAATTTTGTTTATTTGTTTGTTTCTCCTCTATGAAATTATTTTGGGACTCTAGAGGCAAAAGCCATGAAAATGTGGAGCCTCCATAAGATTGTAGCCTCCAGGTTTTTTTTTTTTAGACTCATCCACACTCAGAATTTTAGAAATTCTTTAAAATTCTATTTTAAAGAATCCCTGCTAATGATAATTCATATTGTTTCTGCTTCAGGTGAACTGATCTGGGTCATGATTCCATGGTTTGACCAGGAATGTTCCCCCAAAATGTCCTATGTTCAGAGAAGGGACTTTTTGAAAATGACTGTGTTGTTGGGATTCTAGACTCATCAGTAGATTGGTCCATTGATGAGTTCATGGCTGAACGTACTGTTAGGAGGTGGAGCCTGGTTAAAGGGGGTGTGTCACTGTGGGTGGGCCTTTTCAGTGTATATCTTCCTCCCTGGTTCCTTCCTTTTCACTGCTTCTAGGTTGCTAAGAGGTGAGCAGCTTTCTTCCACCAGGTCTGGCCACCATGATGTTTCTGCCTTAGAGTTAGCCTGCAATGGACTGAATCACTTGAAGCGTGAGACAGAATAATCCCACCTCCTTTAAATTGTTCATACCAAGTATTGTGTCCTAGCAATTGGAAAGCTGGATAAGACTCCTCTCTCTCCAGATTTCAGGATGGTAGTTTGCTGTGTGCCCTCAGTTCCCTAAAAAGCCATTTATTTTCAGTCCGTTAAGCTTTTATTCTTGTGCTGGCTGAGAAAAACCCTTTCAACCCACCTGAAGACAGCGGAAAGCTAGACTCAGGTTTTATGGGTTTCCGTTCAAACCTTTGCTTACAGGCATACACAAGGGTCAAATAAGTGATACAGCGTGATTTTTATGTTTAATGCACATTTTGTTTTACACGGGTAGTCCAATCATTAGCAGCATCTGAGCACACTATGAAAATGAAGTGTTAGGAGGCAGAAGTGACGATTATCACACTTTGTAAACCCCAAGTAGGGAACATTTTGAGAAATTAAACATCAGTATGACTCACTACCATCCTGAGGGAGGGGTGCAGTAGGTTCATCCTCAGTTAAGACGCCTTTGAGGCTCACTTCTTCGTTCTTTTGGCATGCGAGCCTGATTTCTTGACAAAGATTGTCGTAGTCTTTGGAGTAAATGAATATAATGATTTGGCCATTTAATGGAGCTCATTAGTAAAAATTGAACTCTAGGAATCTTATTTCAGTGATTTAACAGTTAAAAAATAAAAGCTTTTGTGAAAGAGAATAAAGTAACATTTTTCCTGGAGTAGTGAGGATAAAACCCAGGACCTTCTCACCAAACTACATCCCCCAGACATTTTTAATTTTTGTAAATACTGATTTGGAATTTCATTAAATCACTAAGTTGTCCAGCCTGGGCTTAAACTTGTAATTGTCCTTCCTCAGCCTACTAGATTGCTGGGATAACAGAAAACAAAGAAAACAACTATGCTGCCTTGTTGGGTAGAACAAACAATATCAAGAATAGTACTAATGTATGAGAATTGCTCTGATTCTAAATCACATTTATATTCTAAATTACATCTATACATAGAATGTATTTATTGATGACCTTCATTACCTTTCCTTTCCTATCCTCTGTTAAAGGAAGTAAACTCTGGCATCTGTGTTTGTAAGTGCCAGCTGTATTCCAGGTAAATTCTGTTAACAAGAGGCACTTGGCATTTGAGTCAGATTTAAAGGTGGAGAATAAAGGAAGCTATTAAAATCTGATTTAAGTGTGGTTCTTGGTTAGTTTGACCAGTCTTAAGGAACATAAAGTATCATATTCGATGTGTAAAGAAGGAGAGAAAAGACCCTCATTGCAGATGTTTACATTTTATCAATAATGTAGTAGTTTTAGAAATTGTGAGTTTATGTTCTAACTAGGTGTGTATTTCCTCTCTGAAAATTCTTCAGAATTCAAGAAAATGTCATAAAGGACTCTCTAGAATTGTCTACTTTTACAAATTCTCCAGGGAATCTAGAATTCTATCTGGAATTAACTTTCAATTTATTCATTTTTTTCCATTCTGCAAATCCAAACCTCCAAGTTCGAGCTTCTAACTGATTTTCTCTCACATACAATATCAATCCAAACTCTTCAAGAGTCAATCTGTCCTTTGAAATCTTGAAAACAGATTTTGACTTCTCTCCAACTATGAATGTCCTCCATGGTATCTTATTTCAATATAAGTCTTTCGGAAATCTATTCTGTAGTGTGATCACCTTTATCAATCATGTTGTCTAGATTTTCCATGTAACTTGCTGTAGCTTCTTATGCTCACTTTGATTTTACGGGGATGATTTTATCTCCTTAAATCTCCTGAATCAACCTATGCCTTATTTTAGCTTTTATTCTGCATCTATCTCTCCTCTCTAAGCCTTTCTAGAACTGAAAAAAATTAGATCTTTTCTCTGGACTACATTTTAGTTTAAAGGAACCTTGTGTCTGGTTTGATCTTCTGTCCAGACCACTCATCTGCAATACTATTTTACTTTGTCATCCTTTATGTGTTTGCTGGAGCATGACTCACTGCCTTCACAAACTTCCACTTTGCTGAAACAGCTTGGCTAGCTGGCAGAAGAAGCCTAGCGTTTAGTGACATCAGTTTTTCATCTGTCTTCCTCACTAAGCTTAACTGTTCCTAGTTTTTGATTTAAGGTTGGTGATGTACACTCTTCCTTTCACTTTAACTCTTAGAGGCCTTTGCAGGATTATTAATTGGTCTGACTAATATTTTGAATATCAGGTAAAAGGTAATTAAAAATATCATACAACAACAATATATGTGAACCCATATTTATAGCAGCACAATTTCTAATAGCTAAATTTTGGAAACAACCAAATGCCAAATAACCAAGGAATAAATAAAAAAAGATGTGATATTTTTTACAATGAAATACTACCCAGCCATAACGAAGGATAAACTGAGACTTTCATAGGTAAATGAATGCAACTTGAGAACATACCCATAAGTGAAATAAGTCACACTCACATGTGTAAATATCGTATTGTCTCCCTGGTATGATGAATTGAAAGTGTAAATAAGATCTGGAATGTACTATAGATATTGTGAAATGGAACGTAACTATTTAAAAGCAAAAAAGGAACTAGGATGGGGAATGCTGTTTTGTTCCTCATGGACCACAAATATATAGAAGTCACTGCTAAAGTGGGCCACATTGTGTAACAGATCTGGAAATACAACTAAACTAAACGTGAATCAGGGCCACAGCAAAAGAGAAGCAGGAATGGCCATCACTGGGCAGCCTGGCAGGTCCCTTTCTACCACTGCCAGGATCTTAAAAAGCAAGAGTAAATGGATGGGTGTTGCTTCACTGAAGAGAATGAAACTAAAACAAATAGGGGCAGGGCCTCATTCAGACATGGAGACACTTCTAATGACCTGGATTGAAGACCAAGTAAACAGACATGTATCCCCACAGCATCAGGATGGGCACTGTCATAGGAAAATGTTTGTGTATATGTTGAAAAGTTGGGCCCTGTCTACAATGCTGAATTTACTACTAGGTCCAGGTGGTTGAATAAATTCAAGAATCATTTCTCACTACATTAATGTGAGAGCGAATGATGAGTTTGCTGGTGATAAAGGAAGCAGAAGACTGCTTGGAAAGGCTAGATAAAATGACCAGGAAAATTACTGGTCAGAGAAAATCTTTATTTTGGGCAAAAGCTGCTTTGCACACATTTCTCAGAGCTATCCTGGTGTTAGAGACTTGCTACTGTATCGTCAAGGGTAGATCCCCAGATTCTCAGGCCTCTGATTTGTCATATATGAGTTTTGGGTGTTAAGGATAGTTATTTTGGAGAAATAGAGGGCTAAATTGCTCTGGTCAGGCCTGTAAGACTTTCAAACAAGCAACCAGGAGAAAGGGTAAAAAAACAGGAATATAGAAAATGAAATGAAAGAAGAATATGGTTGGAGAAAAATTCCAGTAACAGCAAATGAACAAGGAATTTTAAAATACTAAACTCCTTAAGGTTGTGCTTTATATTCAATCCAGTTCCTAACCAGTGCTGATTCCTTACTAGAATCCAAGCAATTGTTTGTTAAATTGAGTCAATTGAATTAGCTCATTGTTTGAAATTTGGCCCTATTAGGCAATTACAATTTCCTGTTTACATATGATGATATCAAGACTCAAAAAATTAACTAAGAGTGACAGAACTGGGAAGAATTGAAATTCATCATGCAGTCTTTATGTATTAAAACCTAATAATATTTTCCTTATGAATATATGTATGTCTTTAGTCCTGTGAGAAGCTGAAAAAAAAAGGGCCCACAGTTAAAGAATTGTGGGAAATCCCCTATACATTGTTGCCTCATTTGAACTTCCAAAATATCATATTGAAATATCAAATTCTCTAACATTTCAGTTAAGCAACTATTCTAAGTTTATTTCAAACATCATTTCTCAAAAGGGCTTTATCATAGTTTTCATATCTTTGTTAGATAGGTTGTTTTTTAAAGGTTGTGGAAATAATAGCAGAAAATGTTCACCATCCATCATAGTAAGAGAGATTTTATCACTGGCTAAAAACGTGATGGAGTGGAGTCATTACATTCTTGAAGGAACTAATTTTACCTTATAGAAAATTATTAAGAAAGTCTAAACTGAATGGTTTGTAAGTTTGCAGTACTTGTAAGGTTTTTATAAAGAGCTTAACTAGCTTTGTATATCTTTATTTCCTAGAATTTGAAACACACATTTTTAACATCCATCACTGTACTTACTTGAAATAAAATGGGTACAGATTGGATTATTTTTTCTATAATTGTCCAACTATTCACCACATTGAATTTTGTTATTAACTTTTATATTTGAGCTTACAATTTATTTTTCATCTGGATATTTATTCTGATAAGTTTTATAGCATACATGGCACAATTCCATCTTTTTTTAAGTTCAAAAAGTTTAAGTTGTAGGGGAGTTAGAAATACTACAGACATTAAAGAGGTAGTTGTAAGCTAATTAATTGACTATTGAATAAACAGTGGACTTTTAGAAATTGTACTTTATAGAGAGTTAATTATAAGTTGTCAAAACATTCTCAGTTAAAGATAATGTGTTTAGCCATTTCTGGCTTACATTCTTATTGATAAAGCTTGAGAAAGGGAAATGCATGAAATATACTCATAATGAAGTGTTAGCATAACACACTTAATGTTTACACCAGTCAAAGTCATGATAATTTATTCGTAATTGTGTGAAATTGATTTGGGACAAGACAGTTTACTTTAAGAGATTAGGCAACCCAGACAAAACATATATTAGAATTTACTTTATACTAGACCATGTACAAACTGTTTCCATGGATAATCATATCTACCAAGCCTCTCTAAATTATAAAAGAAAAAATATAATTCACTTTATCATCAGGAAAACTTCTCATTTTTCAAAAAATATATTGTTTGATTTTAGTGAAATAAATATTAACATTAAATTGTCACATGCAATATTGTTCTATATTAAAAATTACCAAATAAACAAAAGAAATAAAGATATACTGATTAAAAAACAATTATATTTTAAGTTAACTGTTAGGTTTTTGTGTTTTCCTTAAAACAGAATCTTGTGATGCAGTCCAGCCTGGCCTTGAACTTCCTATATAGTTTATGGTGGCCTTGAATTCAAAATCACCCCCAATTCTAGACTTTAGGTTATTTTTTGAATTGCCAAGTATGTTCAAAATGTTCAGAGGCTTGGTTATGCACCAACTTTCCAACAAATAAAGTACTTGGTAAGCTACTGTTGATACAGGAAATGCACACACACATACAAAATCCCCGATCTAATGAACAAAACTGCAAAAAGTATTTACTACCAGGACAATGGATAGACATAGGGAAATATCTCAAATATAAGTTAAAATTGGATTTTGATGGTGTAGTATTTTTTTAAAATGTCTCTATAGGAAGGAAACCTTTGGGAAAGCAGGATTTTCCTAAGACAAAAGCATTTAAAAATAGAATGAGATACATATGACAGACTGGAGTATGCAGAGGAATATGGCAATAGAGTATTGTTGGTTTGATGAGAAAGAGAGATATCAACTTGGAAATTAAGATTACATATATGTATTAGGAAACTGTTTCAGAAGAATTTAAGTGAAAGACAGAAAATATCTCCTAAGATATTGATCTTGGTTACTGAGTATTTTCATTAGGGGGTGAAGCCCATTTCCATTCATAAAGAACAGCTTTATGGGCTGGATTAGAATTTAGTAAGTTACTAAACAACAAGTGGGTTTGAGAAGTGTTCTGGAAGTGTAGGCCGCTGTAAAACACAGCCTGGCAACAGGGACTCTAAGACAGTGTGCAAAACAGGCACAAGGAGGGAGAGATGTGAAGATACTTCAAAGGGAAATTGCACAGGACTTAAAAATTACTGAAATTATAAAAAAAGAAATTGGCTGAGTATAAGATCAATATAAGAGTTAACTTTTTTTTTTTAGAACTCACAACTTTGTGCTTGCCAGGCAGGTACTTACACTGCTGAGCTATTTCCCCAGCCCAAGTCCATTATGTTTAAATCATTTTATTTAAAAAAAATGAGTTAGAGTAGTAATAGCAAAAAACACCCCACTAAAATACTGATGAATAAATCTGAAATCATGTAAACATTATGAAATCCTCTTCATATTACTACAATAAGTACCTCCAAATAAGGTAATGAAGGCATGAAAACCTTTTAGGAAGACAAATAATAAAACTTTATTAAAATACAGACTTTCTTCATTTAATGACCTACCTGTTGGATGACTATTTGGATTTAGGACTGAGGTGTGGACTTATGGCTTGACTTTTCTTTTCTTTACTTTCTTTCTTTTTTTTTTTTTGTACAGTTCTGTATATCTTGCTTACAGAGCCTGAATTTTTTTTGGTACAGTTTACCTTGTTTATATAGTAAAGTAATTTCCTAACCTCTCCAACTTAGAGATAAACTGGGAAGTTGCTAATAATTGACAGAAGCCTTGCACCAGAATGTACTTCTGCTATTGCAAAAATGCAAGACAAGGAACTTTTTTGTGATTAAAGTCATTGCATTTTTTTAGCTTCTTGTAATGTTTGTATAGAACTTGATATGAACCTAGAAATATTTTGATTTTCATCCTTTTCATTCAACTTGAAATTAAAACCAAAAGAAAGATTGCATCAGATACTGCATTTCTAGACAAAGGTAGAAATGTAAGGAGGTGAGATTTTTTTTAAACTCAGAACCTCAAGATTGCCAGGTAGGCACTGTACCACTAAGCTATACTCTTGGAGGTGGAATTTGCATGCAAGTTAAGTAATGTCCCCAAAAGTTACATAGTTAAATATTTTTACAGTTAAACTTCAAGGCCAGGTCTGTAAAACTTGGAGCTTGAAAACTTACCCTGTATATCATGTAACATGCATTTAATAAACCTCTTATGTAAAATTTTCTTCTGTAGAATCAAAATAACAAACTATAAAATTCAGGAACTACAGAAGTGTATCAGAATATAAGAATACTACAGAAAGATCATACACTGGGTACGTGGGATACATGTATCTTGGTACTTTGTAGTATTCAGTGGTCAAAACATTTTTTTAAAGAGTTATTTAAAAGACAGTGATGAAAAATGTAAGTATCAAACCAAAAGGAGTTTGGTGATAATTATAAAAGGGAAAAAAATCCAAATTACTTTCAAATGAAAATATTCCCATTCTTTAAACCTGTTCTAGTATTTCCCAAGAGGACTAATAAATGGATTGATTTTTTATACTAAAGCTGCTGCAGTTGATTGAAAATTATGTACAATACAGCAGGTGTTTCTTCTTTTTGCTTTGGAATAGTACACATAAAGAGCTAGTGAAAAGAACTATGAAATAAAATAATCTGAGGATAACAAGCAGCACTCTCATCATCATAACAAAAGAGATTTCTTTTCACAAAGACATTGCAGTTGCATGAACACAACACTGAGGAAATAAAAGCGGGAGATAAATTAATATCAGTGTATGTGTTTTGAAACATCTAGCTTGATGACAACAACACATTTATTGACTTCATCCTTAGAAAATGAAATTTGACATTTATTCTATTTTGGATTTTCCATTTTCAGATTCTCAGTTTGTCTTGGAAACTCAGCATGGACCTTTGTTTCTCCTTGTTGAGACAAAATAACTGATGCCCAAAATGAAGGAAGGAAAGGTTTATTTCTTACAGTTTTTGGATGTTTCAATCCATACTCATCTGGCTCCAAGGCAGGGTGGCACAGATGAGGGTCTTCACTCATGGTAGCTGTAAGCAGCAAGAATGAACCAGGGAAAAGAGGAAAAAACTTGCCTTCTTCCCACCCTTACAGTGTATGTCAGTTCCGGCCTTGGGCAGCTGCAGCACTCAAACCACCAATCTCGGTGCTAGACAACAAACCAATCATGAACACTGGATTCAGCCACCTCCATGACTACATGAGGCTTGGAGGGCCACTTAGACACAAACCATAACACAGTTCATCTTAATTCTGTGATGATCATATCCTTCTTTAGTACAGGATGTATCCTTGCTTTTACTCCAGAGAAAACAGCACCATCTCATGCTTGCACACATAGTGACATGTACACATACAAAGAAATGCACACACACACACACATGCACACACATACTAGCACATATGCCTGTACTTACACCAAAGGAAGTGTATGTGCACATGTACAAAAAAACACACAGGTACCAGAAAATCACCTTGATATAAATATAATTTATAATTAGTTAATAAAAAATAGTTAAGAATGAATATTTTAAATTTCAGATTTTTCACCTGCTTCATTTTTAATTAACTTTTGGCATGTACACAAAAACAAAGCCCCCTATAAGCTTTATAAAATATTACCAGATGAACATTTGTCTAATTGATCAAAGTTAAGAAATTAAATGTTTCCAGTACTCCAGAAATGTTGACTCTTTCCGCTCCTTATAAATAACAATTGTAAATTTTGTGGTGCTCTTTTTCTTTCCTTTATATTTCTCTGCATATGGATGTCTGATAATAATGATAGAAGTTTAGTCTTTGAAATTTGTGAGTACATTCATGGAATGGGCTTTTCTTTCTGTCTGTCTCATTGTCCATAGTTTTTATGGTCATGAGATTCATTCATGTTGCTGGATTTTCTAACTTTATAGCTGTGAACATTTTCAAATGTGCCTATTGATGTTGCTTCATGTATATTCCTTTAGTTAAATAACTAAAAGTGGAATTGGTAATCATAGATCAGTGTAGCACATAAATTGTTAGATATATTGGGCTACTTTGAGAGGTAAAGTGTCATATAAACATGACATTGTATACAGTATTTTAAGTTGTATTTATTGGTTAATATGGACTGAATGTTTTTGTAAAATTTCTATGTTGATCTATGATATTATAAGGTTGCTCTTTTGAAGATAATTAAATCATTAGAGTGAAGCCTTCATCAATGAAATTAGTGTCCATAAAACACAGAACCTAGATTTCTTAACTTTTCTGACATGTGAGGATAAAATGTCATTAGTGTTCAAGCCTCAGGAGAGTTCTCAGTATAACTTAACTCTGTAGGCACCCTGATCTTGTTAATAAATTCTGGAAAATAAAATATTCACAGGACAATAACTTGACATGTACATCTAGAATAAGTTACTACAGATGAAAATGGAATAGTTTGAAATAATATTCCAAAGAATGAAGACTTTGAGTTTTAAAAATAAGTGGTTTTCAGTAAGGAATGTGGGAGAATTAATTTTTTTCTCCAGTATTATGATCTATCCCTGATCCCTCTACTTGCTGGGAACAGAAACTTCCCCACCTCCTGACGCTGGCTTTAGGCAGGTGTCATGCTTGCATCTGTGATGTATGAGCAGCTGTGAGAATGTTGCACCTGAACCTAACTTGTTACTCAGCAGCTCAGTCTATGCCCTACCATGTGTCCTGCTCAGCTGACTCCAAGACTATCTGTAAATCTGTGAGTGTGGTAGAGTGACATCATTTTGCATCACTGAGTTTGCAGATTGATTTTTGCATAGCAATAGTTACAAGTGTCACACAAAATAAACCTACATATAGATGCAATGGAACCAAATGTCACAATATCAAGGATAAAAAAGAAAATACTTGAAAAAATATCCAAAAATAGGGCAACCTGCTTGAGTCCCCTTCTGTCTCTCTTTAGACAGCTTTCTTTCTCTCAGTAAATATATTCTACTCTTCACCTCTGTTATTCCTAAAATTCATTCTTCGGTTTTAGAGAACATGAGCTTGAGGGCATAGTAGTCCAGGAGTTTCATTCGCCTATATCATTTGGAGGCCTTCCACCGAGATCACTGGACAGAGGAACCCATGGTGGCATACTCATTACATAGTAGAAAATGATAAAGCCAGTGAAAGTAATTAGGATGTAAGTAGTAGCGGTCAAATGTCACAACTCCATCTTCAAAGATGCAGTGAACGTTGTTGTTGTATTTAAGTGAATGCAACAATCAATAACCAGTCTATTTGCACCTGCCATGTTGGTCATGGCTTTGCAAGACAATAAGAAAATTAAAAGTCTAGAAATTACTTCTCAGAAGGTGCATGAGAGGGACCAAAGGGCCTAACTAGATTATGCTCAGCGAACTCCAAGCAGCCAGCAGGGCCCGGAACCCACCCTGGGCCCTGAATGCACATGTGCTCCTGCAGAATCTCAGTGCATGGGACAAACTTGGAACTCTCTATCCAGAGGAACATTGGACTCCAGCAGATTATCTGTGCTAGCTTGAAGGCAGATTAAGTGACTGCTTTACCAAAACAAGATCTCAGGTAGCTCCAGTCAGTGTGGTGAGTATGCCCCTAAAATAGAGGTGTACAGTGGCTAAATAGAGCCAGTAGTAAAGCTCCCTCCAACAAACTGTAAGATCTTAGTAAGTCTGACAAGAGTGAGGCTGACCCCTTCCACACACAGAAAACATCAGGCAGAGTGAGGAGTGTGTCAAGAAGGACTCCCCCACTTGAAGTAAATCAAAAAGGCTTATGAGACAAACAGGCACACAATAGGAACACAGTAGGGCCTCAGCTGACACAAACACTATAAACAGGGAGATTTGATGACCTGGAATAACCTGAAGAAGGAATAATAGCAGGAAATAAAAGTTGACCTATATCAATACTACTAGGCTTGTCAGCCCAGGAAAAATATAGGACTCACCCAACAGGCCACCCAACAAGTCAAGTGACTCTCCCACCTATTCATTGTGGGACCCAGCAACTGGACAAACATCAATCTTACAGTAGGACACCAAGATACACACTACCAACAGTTGACACTAGCGGGTCTGAAGGACCAAACACTAACCCAAAAGAGGAAAATGGCAAAATGAAAAAGCAAAATGCAATCTCAAACATCCAGTCCATCAGCAGCAACTACAGGAGACATTGAATTAAAGGACTCCAAAAGTAACACAACGGAAATCTCTGAAGAGATAGCAAATGAAATAAAAAAACAACACCATAAGGCCATAGAGAAAATCAAATTAGAAGTACTCTCCCAGCTAAGGATAGAAATAACAACCCTCGTAAAGGAGTTGCTGAGTGCAGCTAAAGAAGAAATAGAGAAAAAAGTACAGGAGCATGGGAAACTGATTGAAACCTTGAATGAACAATATAGAAAACAAGCAGAATTCATGAAGCAAACTCAAAGAGACATCCAAAAAACAAAAAATTCTATTCAAAGCATGCAAAACCATTTAAATGAAGCTGAGGATAGGATTTCAGACCTTGAGGACAGGATCTCAATTAGTGACTATGAAATGATAGAACTTTTAAAAATAACAAGGCAGCATGAAATGACAATACAGAAGCTTCAAGATGATGCCAAGAGCAACAATATAAGATTAATAGGCTTTAGTGAAGACACTGGAGTCAATATTAATAACATACCTAAAATATTCACAGAAATAATAGGAGAAAATTTCCCAAACATGGGGAAAAAACTGATATGCAGATAAGTGAGGCATATAGAATGCCAAACATTCAAAACCAACATAAATCTACACCCAGACACATAATAATTAAGATGTCAGATATACAACATAAAAACAGAATACTAAAAACTGTTAGAGAAAAGACACAAGTCACCTATCGAGGAAAACCCATTAGAATCACAGCAGACTTTTCAGCACAAACACTCAAAACAAGATGTGCTTGGAGTGAGATATTTCAAGCCTTGAAAGAATACAACTTTCAACCCAGTCTGATGTATCCAGCAAAATTTTCATTCAAATTTAATGGAGAAACAAGGTAATTCCATGACAAAGAACAACTGAGGAAATTCATGTCCACCAAATCAACCCTAGAAAGAGTGTTGAAAAACATACTAGACAGAGATAAAAATGACCACAATCCCAAGAAAAACAGAAAGAAACCACCAGGTAGGACAAGCAATTAAAGTAAGGGGGGGAAGCAAAGCAGTTGGAACATTACATGGCAAAGTCGAGCCAGTACATATCAGTGATATCCATAAATGTAAATGGCCTCAATTCAACTATCAAAAGAAATAAGTTGACAGAATAGATCAAGAAACAGGATCCCACAATATGCTGTATACAAGAAACACATCAGACCCAAAAGGAAACTGACAGACTAAAAGTCAAAGGATGGAAAACAGTATTCCATGCAACAGGAACCCAGAAAATGTAGGGGTAACTATTCTATTTGCAGACAACATGAACTTCAAACATAAAATGATTAAAAGAGACAAAGAAGGTCACTACATAGTCATAAGTGAAAAAAATCCAAGAAGAGCTAACAATTATAAATATATATGCACCAAATACAGGAGCACCCAACTAAATAAGACATATACTAATGGGCATGAAAAACCAAATACACAAGTACACAACTATTATAGGGGACCTTAACAGCCCATTGTCACAGAGAGATAGATCAACTAGACAAAAAGTCAGCAAAGAAGTAATAGAACTGAATCATACCTATGAGCAACTGGACTTAGTAGATGTTTACAGTGTTCCACCAACTACAACAGAATACACATTCTTCTCAGGTGCACATGGGACATTCTTCAAAATAGACCATATATTATCCCATAAAACATTCTTAAGTAAATGCAAAGGTATTGAAATTATTCCATGCATACTATCTGACCATAGTGCACTGAAATTGGAAATTAATGGCAAAAGTAACTGCAAAACCTGCATGCATACATGGAAATTAAATAACAACCTTTTAAACAACAAGTGGGCTACAGATGAAATTAAAGAAGAAATAAATCAATACCTACAATTCATTGAAAATGTGGAAACAACATATTATAATCTGTGGGATTCAATGAAAGTGATCTTAAGAGGGAAATATATAGCAATAAATTGTCATGTCAAGAATATAAAATGAGCACAAATAAATAACCTAATGCTTCATCTCAAGCTTCTAGAAAAAGAAGAGCAAGTTAAACCCAAAGCTCATAGAAGAGAGGAAGTAGTAAAGATTAGAACAGAAATCAATGCAATTGAAACCAAAAAAACAATAAAAAAATTAATGAGTCAAAAAGCTGTTTTTTTGAGAGAATAAACAAAACTGATAAACCTCTAGCTAACCTTATAAAGAAAAAGAAAGAAAAACCCAAATTCATGCAATAAGGGCTGAAGAGGGGGAAATTACTAGAGATCCCATGGAAATTCAAAAGATCATGAATACCTACTTTGAAAATCTCTACTCACACAGTAAAACACAGAGGAAATAGACAGATTTCTAGAAACATATGAACTACCAAAGCTCAACCAAGAAGATATAGCAATTTTGAATAATCCAGCATCAGCTATTGAAATTGAAAATGTAATAAAATCTTACCAACAAAGAAAAGCCCAGGTCCTGATGGATTCATGGCTGAATTCGACACAAAATTTAGAGAAGATTTGATGCCAATACTCCTTAAACTCTTCAATGAAACTGAAAAGAAAGCAATCCTCCCTAAATCATTCCTGTGGGCAAGCATTACTGTGATACCAAAACCAGAGAAAAACCCAGCCAAAAGGAAAACTATAGGCCAATCTCATTAATGAACACTGATGCAAAGATTCTCAATAAAATACTGGCAAATAGAATGCAGCAAATCATCAAGATTATACATCATGACCAAGTGGGGTTCATTCCAGGAATGCAGGGATGGTTTAACATAAGCAAATCAATAAATGTGATACACCATATCAACAGAGCCAAAAACAAAAACCACATGGTCATCTCAATAGATGCAGAAAAAAGCTTTCAATAAAGTCCAACACATGATCATGTTAAACAAAAACCTTCAGAAACTTGGAATACATGGTGTCTACCTCAACTTATAAAGGCCATCTATGACAAACCAACAGCCAGTGTTATAATAAATGAATAAAAACTGAAAGCTTTCACCTTAAAATCAGGAACAAGACAAGATTGTCCACTATCAGCACTCCTTTTCAATATAGTTCTGGAAACACTAGCCAGGCAATCAGACAAGAGAGAAATAAAAGGAACAAAGATAGGAAAGGATGAAGTTAAATTATCACTATTTGCAGATAACATGATACTCTATATGGAAGACCCAAAAAACTCCATTAAAAGACTACTAGAAGTAATAAACAAATTCAGCAGTATAGCTAGCTACAAAGTCAATGCTCAAAAATCAATAGCATTCCTGTGCACAAACAAGAAACTCACCAAGAGAGAAATTATGGAAATATCACCCTTCACAATAACATCTAAAACAATGCAACACTTAGGAATCAACCTAAATAAGAATGGAAAAGACCTATATACTGAAAATTGTACTATGCTAAAAAAATGAGATTGAATAGGATTTTAGAAAATGGAAGGATAATCCTTGCTCTTGGCTAGTAAGAACCAACATTGTGAAAATGGCCATACTCCCAAAACTGTTATACAGATTTAACGCAATCCCAATCAAAATACCATTGACATACCTCACAGATCTAGAAAAAACACTCCTAAAATTCATTTGGAAACAGAAGAAACCTAGAATAGCGAAGGCAATTATGGGCAATAAAGGCAAGGTTGGAGGCATCTCAATTCCTGACTTGAAACTGTACTACAAAGGCACAGTGATAAAATCATCATGGTACTGGCAAAGAAGTAGACCTGAGGATCAATGGAACAGATTAGAAGATGCAAGTATAAGTACAAAGACACTCAGCTGCCAGATATTTGACAAAGGGGCTAAACATGTTCACTGGAGGAAGGATAGTCTCTTTAATAAATGGTGTTGGAAAAATTGGCTGTCCACATGCAGAAGACTGAAACTAGATCCATGCCTATCACCATGCACAAAACTAAAGTCTAAGTAGATTAAAGACCTGAACATTAAAACAGAAACACTAAATCTACTGGAAGATAAGGTAGGTAGAAATCTTGGAGACATATGGGTAGGCAGAGAATTCATGAATAAAATGCACACTGCATGGGAAACACTTCAGAAAATCAGCAACTGTGGGGAAAAACTGTTGGCGGGAGTGTAGGCTGGTGCACCCACTATGGAAATCAGTATGGAGAATTCTCAGAAGACTAGGACTGGAAGCTCCATTCAACCCAGCTATACCCCTCCTGAATATTTTCCCAGAAAAACTGAAAAGGTCATATCACAGTGTTATATATGCACCCATGTTTATAGCAGCACAATTTGTAATAGCTAAATCTTGGAAACAACCAAGATGCCCATCAACTGCAGAAAGGATGAAAAAATGTGGTATTTTTATACGTGGAATATTACTCAGCCATGAAGAAGGATGATCTTGAGCCCTTCATAGGTAAATGGAGACAACTTGAGTCTCTCCTCATTAGTGAAGTAAATAAGAATCATATTTATAAATATCACATTGTTTCTCTAGTGTAAAGAGTAATAAGAAATGTAAGAGTAATAAAACCCCAAAAGTATAATTGCTACTGTAAAAAAGAGAGGAAAAGAAAGGGCTCTGAATGATATAATTGTGTGTATTTTTAAGTATGTAAGATGAATGACCATATTACTGTTTTTGTTATATCATGGAGCAGAACTGTTAACAGTCTCATTGTTTGAATTTGTACTTAGTATATTTTAATTTTGTACCTTGAACATCTATTTACAAGATGACAGTATGTAAGTTATCAAATAATGATTTCTTAGTGTTTTTTTGTTTTCTTTCTTTCCTTGGAATTCTGTATTGTTGCTACCCTTTTTTCTGTTTTGTTTTCTGTTTTTTTTCTCTTTAAATAAAATTTTAAAATATTCAAAAATAATTGTCTACAAAACCATAGCAAGTACAGTGGTAGTTAGCTTGGCATCACTACATAATAGGTATTTTAATCTGTACATCTACATACATAAATATGCTTTATGAATGAGAGCAGAATGAAAGGGATGAAAATAGCTAAAGATTTTCAAATTAAAACTATTGCTAAACTATCATGAATGAAACAATTCATGTTCTACTGTACAAGCTTCATACAAGCCTAACAATGTAAGAAAAAATCTGATAGGAAACAAAGTTAATAACAATCAGAAAAGTCATCCCAAAAATGTCGCAAAAGAGCATTTCCAATATAGTAAATATCATGTCAAGTTACTTTAAAGATAAAAAAGAATAAAAATTTGAAAATCCATTTTGTCTAATTATATTGTTTAATGAGCAATTGGAAACTGATCAAACAAACATAAAATATTACATGTATGCTTGAATTAAATACAACTCAAAAGCTTATTGTAATAACTGCATAGAAAATTATATCCAGTTAATGTAGATTACATATAGTTTTCAAGATAACACAGATATTTCTAAAAATGACTACATTCAAGGTCATGAAGGAAGTCTAAGCTAATTTCAAAGAAATTATATAATACAGAGAACTTTCTCCCATTGTAGTTACAACACAATCAAAAGTCTAAAATTCTTCAGATATTTTAAAAGAACATTTTACATCAGAGCCCACCAATCAGAATGGATGTTCAAAAGGAAGTTAAAATCAAAACCAACAAAGTTATTATATTAAAATTCATGCAATATTCTTACAGTAATACTTAAAAATGAATGCATAGCCATATCTGCATTTATTTAAAACAGGGAGGTTTTAATGACATGTATATGTACTTAGGCATTTCATTACAAAATTAGAAAAAAACATTATGTGATAAACAATTATAGAACATAAACTATATAGAAAACAAAACAATATGAAAGATTAAGAAAAGCAAATATTTTCCCTAAAAGGGAGAAATCAGGTGACAAAAATAAAAAATAATTAAAGGTGTTGATACAGTGTTCCTACTTACAGATACAATATATCTTTATATTTTAAAAAGTTTTACCCGTAATATTATTCCACCCAACAAGATACTAGAGCTAGATGAGTTTTATAAATAACCCTCTTTTAATTCCAAAGAAAAGGAAATCAGTGGCTGCAAGACAGCTTAAACAATATATATTGGTAGGTCAAGGGAAGGAAAGACCACAGTTTAATTACCTCTAGAGGACTTTTTAGGATGTTAGTGCAGTGAGGAAGACACAGACCACAGAAATCACATCCGTTCAGCAAGTCACCAATACTATTCACTGGACATTCATTGAGTGTGGGACAGTTTTCTGGGTATCAAGGATAAGGAATTAACCAAGAATCAAGGACTCTCTCTTGTGGAACTTATGTTTTGTGGGTGCTAGAATCTAAACAAATGAGTGTATATATTGCTTATATATTTTCAATATGATATATATGTACAAAATATATGTATTCCAAAATTAGAATATCAGGAGGTAGTAAATGCTCTGAAAAACTCTGATACTGGGTCGGTGAAAAAACTACTGTGAATGCGGTCTTAAATCCTTTCTGAGCAGGTGACACTGAACAGAGCAGTGGATGGGCATGTGGTGGCTGTAGGAAGAACAGCGGGTCAACCCACACAGCCACACTAAGAGGGCAGTGTGTTTGGCCTCTTTGAGAAGGAGGTGTACACTGGGACTTTGGAGGAGACAGCCAGGACCTAAGCACAGACTGTCTTTAGGTCATGAGACAGACAGACAGACAGAGAAGGAAAAGATGGATGTGAGGTCAAGAGTGACATGATTTGCTAAACATGTTCAAGGATCATTATGGACTCTGACAAAGGAGTGAAGCTGGAAGAATAGGTAGAATGCTGGTACAGGAATCAGCATCTATGGCGAGCCAAGACGAGCCTATCTCCAGCTTGGTTCATAGCCATATATTATTATTTACCTACTTGAATGAATGGGGCCATACTTGAAGGCTATGGTTACAATGCCCCCTTGCTCTTCCTTTCAAAAGTTAAAATGTTTCTGGCACTTTTTACACTAATTTCCTTCTCATTATTTAATCATTTGACTTGCTTTTCTTTGCATCTTCTACAAATTGTGCTCATTTATTTAAAATTGCATGCTCCAAAAATAGAATCATGGCTCCAAGAGTGTCCAATGTAAGAAAAAGTTAAGTCCAGGATGCATTTTTTATCATAACATTAAACATATTCTGTTTATTTATATGATTATCTTTCTTTCATCAAAGATTCTGTCACTGGTGGCTTTGTAATTTATACTGTTATTAATTTGAAATTCCCCAACTTATTTTAAATCAGGCTTTCCTAGAACCGGACCCAGAGAGAAGACTGTGAAGGAGTCTGGAAAGTGCTCTCCAGAGACACCTGGAAAGGAGTGAGAGTCCCAGAGCCAGGTTGGGGGAGAAGCTGACTTGTAAAGCAGCCCTACCAGAGGTTCCAGCAATTTCGCAACTGCTCTGGTTTGAGGGAGGACATGGCCTTCCTATTCCTGTATCACCAAATAATATATGTGTGAGTGCCCTCAGCTTATACATAACCTTGAACGAAGCAACCCCATTGACACAAGGACAATATCTGGAGAGGGACTGTGCCAGGAGCATTTGGTCCCAGGGATGAGATTCCCACAGTGCTGCATCTGTGATGGCTGCTTGCCAATTGCTGCAAGCAGGGTTGATAAATAAAGTTAATCCTTTTGTGTGTCTCATGGCTCCTGAATTGTTACTCCGAATCTGAGCATGAAGAATTGTTCTGCTTAAGTACTCACAGTTTGCTAAATCTCAGCATCATTCTCATCTCTTCTAAAGATGTTTTCTTTCTACATGTGGTGTGCAGTCTGCTGAGTTTACCCTTCCCTATTTCTCTCAAGATACTCTCCTTCTCTAACACAGAGTGAAAAGTCAGAAACCCAAGGTCTTTTCTACATTCCAAAAATGTATCAAATAATATAAAGACAGCACCTATTTCATCCTGCTCATGTTTACTGGGCCCTACTTTTAGAAACTGTCCTGAAATGTGACACTGAGGCCTACCACTGTTTTATTTCTTATTACATTGATGAGGGTATGAGAAGGTGTGGCAGGGAAGGGGTCACATAAGTATGTGTCTTGGACAACAGCTCACCTCTAAGCAATTTTGAGAACATCAAGTGTCCATCACAGTCAGTTGTAAGGGTGTCATAACCTTTATTCTTGTAGCTTTGGGCACGAATTGTTTATCCCTTAGGAAATGAAATGTCAGCATCTTTCTGACTTATTTTGAGCACCGAAGGACAACTTTTTTCCTTAATTCTATACAGGAGAAAAATATGAAGATGCAGGACTCCTGCAAAAGGAGTTTTAAACAAGGTGTGATACTCATCTTCTGTGAGTGAAAATAGTAATAGGCTACAGTAAAATTTTCATATCTTGCTTTATTAAAAAAAGTCACTACTCTTTTCATTTTGTAAACCCCTATAAGGAGGCATAATTATATAGCAGTGTCTGAAGTGCCTGGCATGATGTTTTAACTTTTCTAAGTTTCTTCTTACTACCTGTCACCAGGAAAAAATTGCTTCTCTCTTTTAATGTATATGGCATTCACGATTATAAATCAGTATTGGGCATCAGTAAGAACAGGTTCAAGGTCAACAGAAAACCTTCTCACAGGATTTGAGAAAGATGATGCAATCCTACACAGAACTGTAAGCCTAAACCTTCATTTGCAAGACAGAAACACAGAGAGAATGTCATATCCATTTTCTGTTGTGGGAAGGAAAAGAAGAGATTTACAAAGATTTAGCTGGAAGGATGAGCTGAGGTTCTGCTAGTTTCGAGGATAAGTGATTACAATGGTTTTGGAGAGAGAGAGAAATTACCTTTGGAGTTTAGTCACAGTGGGGTAGATAGTTTGGGTTTAGCAAGAAAGCAGTATGGATGAAGAATTGCAAAGGCTAGGATCATTGAAGAAACAGATAAGAAGGAAAAGACGGAAGTTCAGTAAAGTCATAATCACAGTAAAATTGTACTCTTTTTGATCTTTGATGAACTCTCCTCTGAGTTAAGGGGAGCTATGTCCTATCCTTTAAAATAGTGACATCACTCTTGGACAATTTGGGCAATATTGCCATCAGAATTCCTTGTGACTTTTGCCTTTGTAATTAAATTTCAGTTATTTATTGAGTAGGTAGCTACACCAAAGCATGTAATAATCTGGAGACAACTCAAAGAACTCTGGAAAAATAAGGCTTAACGTGAAAAAGATCAAAGAGCAAGGGACAGATCTCTCACACAAAATCCTGCTCCATCTGAGACCACTGTGGAAAAAAGATCCCATTGCTTCTGCCTTCTGGAGCTTAAACTTCAGAAGGGTTTGATGACTACAGATTTGTGTCCATTCTCTTGGTTGCCTGGAAAGCCATGGTAAGGAATGAATGATTGTGCTCTGGACCTCCCATTGATATGGGTATTCAGGAAGGGAAGGGATCCCATCTCTTGAACATAGAAGCAAAACAGTCCAGACATTTGATAAAACAAAAGAAATTACTATTAAAAAATAAAACTGAATATTAGATGATTTTCCTTTAAATAAAATAATTGGAGCCATTTTGGTTGAAATTGTTGGTGAGAGTGAAGAGTCACACTTCCATGGGTCTTCTTTGGTCAACTGCGACTTTATAGCGATCCCTGTGTGAACTGATCAAGTGCAAGCATTTCTATGCATAAAGTTTAAAACCCTATAATAAAGAACATAACATAAATTTACCCATGTATGATTCTGTGCATACACACATATTATATAATGCAAGCTAGATCATATAAAATACTGCAATACTTAAAAGCAAATTTATGGCAGTCCTAGAGGAAAGCATCATTACATGTGGATACATATCACGTATTTTAAACCAAAAAACTCAAGATGCTGTTTATGATAACACCAAAAGCAAGGTCCAGTTTGGCAGGACTAGAGTGTAAAAGGGTTTAGTTAAGATGGCTTGGGGTCAGTATAGTACGTGTGTTATGCAATGTATTAGCTTTTAGGTAGAGGGTAGTCCACTGAACATGTTATCCAGGTCATGAAGTGACTAGAATTTTCATTAAGAAGGCTCCTATGGCAACCAGCTGTGATTTTCTTTGGTCAGAGACAACCTGGAAACAACAGACCAATACAAATCACTAGAATATTCCAGTAAAGCTGTCTTTAAACTAGTTTAATAGCAGTAGTAATAAAACAAGGTCTATCTATCAGAAGTACTTCAGAAATAGTGGTCTATAGTGTATTGTGACTGACTAAATTTTGAAAGAATAAAGCAGAGAGGAATTGAAACAAATACTGAGGGTTACATGCTTGGACACTTAGGAGGGCAACCATCCCATTAACTGCAATAAGGGCAGTAAGAGTAAAGTCAGGTTGCGGTGGTCACCAATGTAATAATAACTTGATTTGAACAGTATCATCTAGTCACTAGTTTTCTGTGGTAATTTACATTGTTAAATATAATACTGTACCTTATATCAATCTTTCTTACTACATTATGTTTGTGAAATAATTATTGGGCCTGAAATGTGTTGATTTCCTTACGATTTACATTTTAAAAAAAAAGAACCTGCAGTGTAAGTCAATGCTATCATTTATATTAATGAATTTAAAACCCAGGAAAGTAAAATATCCCTCTTATTTATGTGCAAAATAAGCTCCAGTGCATAGAAGAGTGCACTAATGCCAAAGACTTGACATCTCACTGTGGTCCAATAATAAAAGAACAACTCGAATGCAGGAGTGCTCCTCAGATATTGTCACAAACAGCAAGAGAACTCAGACAGATGTGAAAGATTCTTCTCCAGTCTAAACTCCCTAGGTACCCCTGGCACAGTTTCATGCCTTCTAGTAAGGGATAGAATCTCTCGGCACTGACCACGGTTTCTGTGTTTTGATTCTTTCTCCTTATACGTAGTTATATTCATGGCAGAAGATCCTCAGCAGCAGAATTGTGGATTTCATGGAGGAGCATGTGAGAAGGGGAACTTAACGATTTTCATAGTCCTTAGCACAATGTATATTTTTGTAAATCTCTAAAATACTTAAGAGATTTTTGTCATTTTTATTTTGCAAAGTTTATTTTAAAAAAAGATCTTTTGCTTTTATGCAATTCATGAATTTGTTTAATGTGCCTGATTATTGAGAGAGAAGAGATTTAAGAGGAAAACCAGAGCTAACATCCTAAAATGCAGGTGTGTATACACTAAGCCTTCATTTGAGTGCATAATATTTATAGAATAAATTCCATATCAGTATGCACAAAATCTTTCTCAAATAAGTTTCTATGTCTTAAAACCCCCAATCTTCAGGCTCCCATAAATACATATTAATGAGAGAAAAAGGGTCTTCATAATTATTATTTAGAAGTTATCTTGTATCAAGAATTGCACATACATATCTCATGTACTCCCAGAACAATATCCTGTTATCCTTAAATTGCAGATCAAAGAGTATTCCATAGACTAATGACAGATCTCTAAGTTCACATACCTCAAGAGCAAGCAACAAGTTAAACCTTACGTTACCTGACTCCAAATGTTCTACTCTTAAACATATTTGTATAACTTTCCTCTAGCATTATCCTATTTCTGAAGAGTTAGTAAACATACAGAGTTTGTAACAGCTTGGTCAATCTGTGATTTACATGTTTGGTACATATAACTAGACAACCTCAATAGCTATTTGTATATTTACAGAAAAGTTCAGGATAATGGCAATTTCCACCACTAATTTTACTTGTGAAAGACTCCTAGAGAAGCTTTCTCTGAAACATTTATTTTTAATAAATTGTCTTGGTCACACGGAAGAGCCTGGTTATTGTTTAGTAAAATAGTGAGTATATTACAAAAACACATTGCCTGTTTTGAGAAGACAATCAGAAATTATTGAGTTGAATCTTATGGATTAATTTTGTATGTGAGGCCAGGGATTTAGCTCAGTGGCTCAAGCACTTACCTGTTAAGCGCAAGGTCATAAGTTCAATTTCCGATACCAAAAAAAAAAATCTTGTATGTGAATGTCAGTTGAAAGATTTGACATTTTCCTGAAACTGATTTTAACCTACAGTACTGCTTTTAAATTTCTTTGACTTATAATAGTACCCTTACATTAGCATATGTGCTTAATTAATATGTTTTATTATTTGCTTTAAGTACTTCCTCTGGGCATCTCTTATAAAAATCAAAGGAAACAGTTACTTAAATAAATGGATCATATGGAAGCTCTAAACATTAGTTAATTAGAATGTACTTAAATTCAATGGGAGCTAAAAAAGAAAGGTGATGTTAGAGGAAAGGGAATATATACAGGTGAAATTTCCAAATTTAAACAGTTTTCTTTCTTGGGTGGTTGTATTTGATGCCATTAGATTCCACTTTTAAGTGGAATCTGCTGTTGATTTCTTGCTCACCAACCTCTAGCTAGAGTCCTTGGAGCACTGTTCTCCATTAGGGGTCAATCTTGTCTCCATTAGGGGTCAAACTTGACAAAAATAACATACAGTAAAAGCTCTTGGTCATAGTCCATGGATGGCCCTAGTCCCCTTAAAGTGCTAACCTAAGAATACTTAAGGTTGTCTGTTAGAAGAATCATTTATATGTTCCAGCTAACATTTGACCATAAACTCTTGTTCTCCTTTTCTTAGAATATTTGCTGACAGACTATGTATTTATAACTTTTTCTTTGACCCTTTGAGACGTACATGTACTTTCTCAAATTTAAGAATATAGCTCTTTTAAAATCTCTATGAAATATAATCTTTAGGAATGATATGTTCCCTTTTGGTAGTGTCTGGATAACAAAATCCTAACTTTGATAATTGACAGCTGTCAGACACAGCTGGCCTCATCATTTTAACAATGACCAAGTCTTTGGGATTACTTCCTTTATTCTATTGACCACTGCTCAGCCTTTCCCCTCCTTCCTCAATCTCCCTTTAAATGCCCAGTCACCTCTCTATAGATTGAAGTTCAGTTCAGTTCATGCTGAACTCTTTTTTTCTTACTGCAATAGTTATGGCTGATTGCAATCTGTTCTTATCCCTTTACATAGTGTATGGCTTTATTTTGGGGGACAATCTGTCAAATGGTTGATTTTCATTAGATACAGATGTCAAAATACCAAATCTGATTTAGTGAGTTAAAATGAAGTGAAGCATCAGCTTTCATATGAAATAATGGATAGCTAAAAGAGCAATTTGCCTGCACCATGTTGATAATTAAGACAATATAAATTGGATTGGCATTGCTCTCCACTTTAGAATGTAGGAGGAGAGACAACCAAATATATTTTTATGTGGACAATTATCTTGTAGAGAATGAACTTTAAAAAACTATAAAACTGCCCATTCCTATATAATATTCTTCAATTAATAATGCAGGTACTATTTGTTTTTTGCAATACAGAGAATATATCACAAATATAGGTATCTTATACATACTCATCACTCGTAATTAGCCACCATGAATTTTTCTTAGCATTTCTGCTAAGATTTTTATGTTTTCTTATAATTAGCATTATGTTGAGTCTCCTATGTCATGTAACAACCTTAAAGCTCCATTTTAATGCCTGTTCAATATCCCAATGTATGAATATTCACAACATGGTTAACATATTCACCTTTCATTTATATTAGTTTAGATGTCCTTTCTATTGAATAGTGCAAAAAATATTATCTGGATAGATAATTTTGCCTTTGGAGTTTTTCTCAAGCTTGATTTGTAGAAGCAGCATGACTAATTCAAAGAACAGAAACTCATTTATACTTCGGTGCATATTGTCATTTGCTTCCTTTCTCTCGAGTCTGTTTTCATCTCTTTGGAAGTAGGAAGCTTATATCTACATGCATGCTTAATAATTTATTATTTTATAACAGGAAATTCTTACATCAGGAAAATGGAATGAACAGCAATAATATATTAGTTCTTTAAATTTTATTCTCATCTGAGAGATAAAAATGTTTTTACATGCGTATTAATTTATTTCTTTGATTATTGGTAAAGTTGAATTAACTCCTTTTAAAGAGAAATTTAAATGAAGTTGAGGCCGAGGAATATACTATGAAAGCCATAATTAAAATTTCCTTCCTGGATATCATTCAAATGGTGGAGGTATTTATTTGCCTTAAGAGATTTTAATTAATATCACCCAAAGAAAAGAAAATGTAACATTCATAGTACATTTCTTCTTATTGTTTATCTAAGCAAGTGGAAAAAAAATTGCTATTGGGCCCAAGAATCCCTGGTTCAAATAGAATTGTCTCATACTTCTAAGATATGAGATTCACTCATGGGTGAAGTGTAATGGATGTCACAAGCCTTACAGGTCGGGATCCTTCAGGTTTGGGACAATCCTTCCTTTGTATCTAGGCCCCTGAAGATCCACATGGTCAATTATCTTGCCCTATGCCTGGTAGAAGGAATGTCACACAAAGACACAAGGAGGAAATAATTTTCTCCCAGTTTATTACAATTAGATCATATCCCTTTATGGCATATCATGTTTTTCTGAACCTATACACATTCATGAGACTTTACAAAACTATAGTTTTCTTTGACTCTTGGATACTCACTTCCAAAAGCTCCCAAGTCATGTACAACTTTGTCAAATGAGTTTGTCATTCTTTTTTCTTGCTAACTTGTCTTTTGTTATGGAACTGTTGATGGAAGACTTTTTGATGGGTTATTAGAGCTGTTGAGGCTGAATACATGTGCAGGGCTGTGGCATGGCTAGGGCATGGCTGAACTGAGAATGAGGAGACACCTCAGGGGGCAAGATAGGCCACAGCTGGGGATACCTGGAGACTTTTTAGATAGTTTTCGTAAATTAGCATCCTCTGTTGTGCTAAGGGGTTCTTAAACCCCTCCCAAGATCCTGCTCAGTTTTCCTGCATTTTTCACTCAAGTCCTTGCTTGTTGTGATTAAATATGGGTTGCCCAAGGTCCGTCGATCAGCTGGCTAGCAGAGTTACCAGCTCTTCAGAGGATTTTAGTCCTCCTGGAGCACTAAAGATCATGCTGCTTGTCTCATTCCTCTGGGCTTTTGCAGTGCACCATTTGGGGAATTGAGGATCCAGGCACAGACCCTAGCAGCTTGGCACCTGAACAGAGACTGGGCAGTGGAGATGTCTGCTGGAGAGGGTGACTTACCTTTGCTGTGTTCCTGCAGTGGAACACACTACCCGACGCGTGTCTACTCCATTTTAACCTCATTTTCTTTGGAAAATCCCTTCATTTTCGTTGGAAAATCCCTCCACCGGGTAAGTCATGGGGAATTTCCTATCTGAAGGGCAGCCTAAGGTGGACCATGTTGCCCCTAAGTTTATTATCAAATGGCTCAAATTGCTTTAAAAGCTTGGAAAAGAATCCCTGAAGCAGTGGACGCTCAAAGATCCTTTAGTGCTATTAAACAGGAGGCCACTGAATCTTTCCTTAACTTTAGAGAAAGATTAAATAAAGCTATTGACTGCCAGGTGGACAATAGAGCAGCAGCCTCTATTTTGTTAAAGCAATTAGCATACAAAAATGCAAACCAAGGCTGCAAAAATGCTTTAAAAGATATTTATATAAATCTGCTATTACTTGGCTCAAATGATTTCAGCTTGCCAAAACACAGGGGCTAAGACGTATAAAATGCAGTTGTTGGCTGCTGCTTTACAGCCCCTTGTACTTGTTGTAATTGTGGAAAACCTGGACATGTACACAAAGATTATAAGGCAAAACCTAAAACTAGCAGACCCCAACAATGGCAGAGGAAAATGATTATCTTTTTTAACCTAAAATAATGTAATTTATTTATTATAGATATGATTTACCAAAAAATTAAGTAAATATTTGAAATAGAAGGACAGAAAGGCTGTATGTGACTGTTAATTGTGATACACCATTGTGACTTGAGGGAGAACCACTTAGCACATTAGTGAAACTCTGGGTGTGTCTGTGAATGATTGATGCATAGACTACAAACTGATGAGCCAAGACCTGCCAAGGATGTGAGCATTCCCAGTAGGCTTATAGCCAGGGCAAAATAAAAAGGGCAAGAGGAAAGAAATCTCTTTTCTAGAGGAGTGCCAGGCTCCGCCACCGCCTGTTGACATTCATCTCCTGTTCCTTCAGGATTCTAACACATATTCTTCATTTCTAACACAAACTCAAGCTGGACTCTGCAGTGAACTCCAAGCATTTGAACTTCAACTAGATCCTCTGGCTGTCTTTTACCCAGATGGCTAATTTATATTCTTTCACCCTGATTCTATTGGTGGCCATTATAAGTCTGCCTCGTTAAAAAATATGTATATGTATATGTATATGTATATGTATATGTATATGTATATGTATCTCACAGCCTCTCAACCAATTCCCAGATTTGAGCTCAGAACCCTTTTAATGAAAGAGAGGCCTCATCTCATTGAGGATATTCCCAGTGCACAAACAAAAATTTATATTGTCAATTTTTCTCCCATCCTTCTCCAAAGGGACATAAGGTCTTTTACCAATGCAACTCATCAGATATTTTAGGGACTGTGGGATACTGGTTCTGAAGTAATGCAGATTACAGGAGATTCATAATGTTCTTGTGGCCCTGTACTGAGAGTTCTTTCTTCAGTTTCGTTAAAGTGGTTTCCAGATTTCAATGGAATTTTTAAATTTCCTGGATACCTGTGTCATTCATTCTATTTGTTTCTGGTATTGGTTCTTCATGATTCCCTCCTCTTCCTATCATCATCTATTTTTTAAATTTATCTCTACTGTAGATTTCCTAAGCAATTCCTTTATAAAAATTGACATTTCTTTTTATTTAAAAAATTTAAAAACAATGATAGAGAATTTTAAAACTAAATAATAGATTAACACTTGTTAATATATTGCATATTGTTATCTTCTAAGTAGTTGTTCAGGATAAAAGATATAGGCATAAAAATATCAAACAATAAAAGTGCAAACTGATCTTTTTCGTGTACTAACAGAGATTACTAGTATAGTTATATACTTATATAATATATATCTATATATTAGTTAAATAATATATAGATAGATATATTAGTTATATTAGTATATTAGTTATATTAGTATATAACTATACTACTAATCTCTACTTACATTATCTATATCTATATCAAACACTGAAAGTACACACTGTTCTTTTTGGTGTACTAACAGAGATTAGTAGTATAATTATATATTAATATATATATGTATATATATTATACAGTATATATACTACATAGTTATATACTAATATATAGAGATATATTATATAGTATTATACTATTATATATTATATACTATTATACTACTATATATTATATATATTATATACTAGTATATACTCTTATATACTATATAATGCTATATAATACTTATAATAGTTATATACTATATAATATCTCTATATATATTAATATGTAACCATACTACTACTATCTACATTATCTATATCTATATCTATATCTATATCTACATCTATACCTTCTTTTCTCTTCTTTTTTTTGTCTTTTCCCTGATCTCATCTGTTCTTTCCTTTTGAGCAGTTCTTTCCCTTTCCCTTTTACCATATCTATTGTGCATTTTGGATTTCTTTTGGTTTTTTACACTAGAGAGACCTGAGAGTTTATTTCTGATCTAATTTCCTCTATAGCCTCATGGATTTGTTTCTTTACTTCAGTTATCACTATTTTAGAAATGTCAGGTATGTTTCTTCCATTTTCCACCATCTGGTTGTCTCCTGGACTTGTTCTGTGTGGGCTGGAGGTCTGAAGTTGCATTTTGCATCTGCATCTTTTCATTATGTATCATGAAAGTTTTATTTTGCTCTGTGTTGATCCTTATAAGTATTTTAGGAGCTTTACCTCTAATATCAAGGCTTCTCTAGGAAAGATTTCCTCTTTAGGATGTATTCTGCCTATTGAAGGTTTTTGATTTGTGTTTGTCCCAAGATCCTACATTTCCAATTAATTAACAGTGAGATTTTGGTATCTGTTTGGCTCTGTCTGCAGTCCTTTTGTGCCGGGGTGTGGTGAGGTTATTATTTCAAAACTTCCAGGTATTGTAGCAGATGTGAGAACAACTGACTAAAACAGATATGGCATTCTAGCTAAAATAGTATAATTTGCACTGACAATAGAATTAGCACAGTTTAGAAACTGACAAATTGTGGTAACTATTAATTTTTTACCTTTAACCCTAGAAGACAAATCTACAGTTATATAACAGCACTGATCATATATTGGGAATTTGTATGCAAAGTGTTTCCACTTGATAGAGTAGTTTTACCCTATGGTGTTGAAATTTAAGAAGGACTGTGGGTAGAACAGAGATAACTGAAATAAAATAAAGTAGGAACCAGACTGGAGAATAAGGGATGATCATTCCAGCTTTGGGGAGCTAGAGAAGAGACAGAAGAGAAAGAATGAAGGAGTTAGCAAGGGATTATTGAAGTTGAACAGAAAAATTAGAATGATTATTAACCTGTATAAAAATATAAATTAAGTCTACGGAAGTATATTGAAGAAAGAGGGAAGCAGGCAAATAGATTAGAATGAATATATAAACACCTAAAAAAAAAGAAAGAAAAAGAAAAGATATGGAAACAAATCATAAACCAGTAAAAGTAAATACATACATACATACATACATACATACATACATAAAATAAAATAAAAATAATATTACTCTGGTGTCAACCAAGAGTTCAAAAGTACTGTATATCACTGCCAAAGCTGTAGTAGAGTTTGTGTTGGATATGAGACTGACCTTACCTCCAGATGTGAGGGCCCAGGCCCAGAGTCTTCAGCCAGTACTTTATGTATGACCCTTAGTGGGCCCCCACTCCTTACCCTGTTATTATTGGTGGTGTCTCTCTAAGAGTTGCTGTTTTCAGACAGAGACAGGGGCTGTTCCCCATTCCATGCACCTTTGGCTCTCCTGGTCCTTGCTCAGCCTTCTGTGTTCCTTTTTCGCTGGCAAGTATCTGTTCTCTCAGTTGTTTGTTTCAGGAGGGGTTAAATGCTGTGATATGGTCTGTAATCTGCTCTTGCTGTTGCAGTCCAAATCTGCATAGTCCCAATTCTTACTGCTCTCCCTAGGTGGGGTGCTAACTTTCCATTCATTGGTTTGCAAGTTCCACTGCTAAGGGCAAGGGTATAGCTCAGGCTTACTGCCCCTGCCTGACAAGTACGAAGTGGTGAATTCAATTCCTTGTACAATTTAAGTTCCAGTGCCACCATCACCCACCTCTACTGAAGTCTGTAATTTCCTCAGGCCAGATGAAGGGGTGTAGTTTCCTGTGAAGTGCCTTTCTGCTCCCATTCATGCAGTGTGGAGAAAATCCAGGGGTGCAGAGTCCAGAGGTGCAAGGCTGTTTAATTCCCCATCCCTCTCTAACCACAGATCACAGTTAGCTGTTCCAATTACTAAGCACCCTTGTAGTCTTTTATTTTTTAAAATTAGTTAGTTAATTAATTAATTTTTGTAAAATAATATGAATTTCCATGGAGAAGATTGAGAATAGTAACAGAAAAAAGTTGGCACCATTGGTGGTTGATTGTAAAGGCCATCCTAATGTTTGATTTGTAGTCTATTGTGAGCAGCCAGGGATATAGCTCAGCAGTACAGTGCCTGCTGGGAAAGCGTGAGGTCCTGAGTTCAATTTCCAACACAAAAAACAAACAACTAGCGGCTCTACTGTGAGCAGACTTTTATTACTTTTTGAGTGTAATTATAAGATAATCATATTAGTCTTTATAAAAAAAACTATTCAGGAAAGTATAATAAGCAATTTCTACATTTAAAAGGTGAGTGCAGGAAGAGATGCCATCCATGGAAAGGCTGTTTGAGAGCCTGAGATCCAGACATGGGAAGTCCAGAAGTCTAAAGAAAACAGAAGGGATAGAGAGAACATCAGTATTTTTTTCTTTATGTTTATCTCATGTAAGAAATGTCCATAAATTTTACTATTTATGCCAGGCACTTCATACCTTTGATAAGCAAGTGCATGAAAGGAATAGCTTTAATACTCTGTGCCATTCTACTTTCAAATGTTATTATGACAGCTCATTTATCTCAGAAGTTAGGTAGAAAGCACTAACATACGCAGTCACTAGCAGGCAAAACTGCAATAAATTTCAAACACAAGGCTCCATCTAGTAGAATACTCTGTCCAGTAAGCTTTTTTCTTTAAATCCAAACATTTTTCTTTAACCTCTGCTCTCTTGTGAGCTTTCTGACTCTACTTTTGACAGGGGTACTTCTCAAGAAATACATACAAGGTTGTAACAGGCACTTGTGAACTCAATACTGAAGACATAACAGAGTGGACTGACAACTTAAAGAGGTAAAACTCTCATATTTAAAGAATTATTTACAAGAAAGAGAGATAACCTCCAGGAATTATGGTAAAAAAAAAAAAACAGAGCAATTCTACTTAATATTGTGAAAGCAAGGTTGGGGCAAAAAAATTGATTTTTTTATTTCGAAGTTTGTTACAGTGAACAGGAAAATTTAGATTAATTACATTCATTTTATTATAGCAGTGCATAGCTAGTATAATGTAGCAAGCTGCTATCATGCAGGTTTGCACTCCTAGAGAAAGGCAACGTGACAGAGCAAGTGAGTAGTTGAAAGGGCAATCAACAGACTAGGGCTCAAGGACCACCTGTGAGGTGGTCTTGTGATTTGACCTTGAGTGACTGATTTAACTCTGTTGGACATCTGTCACCCAGTTTGTTTAAACTTAGAGTTTGAATTAAAAGGCTTCGTTTGAATTTTAAATTCTTTAAAATTCTATTACTTTGGTTGAAATGAAAAAACTGTGGATACTCTATAAAAATTCTTGTGTGTTCCTCATTCCTTGAAATTCATTTAACTTTTTCTTCTTCTTCTTGACTTTTATAATTGTCCTTCTTTTGTTCCATCAACAATTCTAGAAGTTATCTGCCACTTTCTATTTGTCTCACCAAAATTAATTTTCAGTAGACTTAAAGTTTGATTTCCAAAGGTTTAAATTCTAAAATTTTAATGGGGAAAACTGTTACTGGTTTGTGTTCCAGGAGGTCCCCTGAAATGGAAATGGAGACCTCAACTTGGCCAACTATGTAGATTCTTGGTTCACATCATGGACAAAAAAATTTAGGACACATCAATGACAGCATGGATAGGTCTGTTCAGCAGAATCAGAAGGTGAGAGAATAGGAAAGGACTGCAGCTTGAGAAACTAGAGGAGGTTCACTATGATGGAGGATTTGAGACAGATCTACTCAGAAAAATAGGAAGTTACATTTTAAGGGTTAGCTGAGTTAGGTGATCATAGTCTCTGTTCTGGTTTCCATAGCTCTGGAAGCTCTGAAGACATCCTATGGCTTTGAGTTCCTATGAGGTGATTTTCCTTGCTCAACAGAATGATCCCACCATAGAATGGCTCATGAGGGTCTGCTTTTCCTAATACCTAGGTGATGACAGGTTTAGGTCAGTGGCTTGGGAATTCTTGGGATTGCTGCAGGGTGTCTGAAATTGGAAAATGTTAAGGCTGGTGATCAGTAGGGCACATAAATCCTGAAAACTGCTTTAGTTAGTCTCTTAGTACTCAGTACTCAGTACTTAGTACTCAGTACTCAGTACTTAGTATTCCCTTAGTAATCAGTACTTAGTACTCAGTTTTGAAGGGGGATAAAATAGATCCATTTAGGAGTAATAAGCTTTGTTTTACCAACTTTTTCCTACATGATTTTTTTACTTACAGCACTAAACAGGGATCTTACCCAGAATTTTAAGGTAATAAGGGAGACAAAATATTGAGTTTCAGTGTCTTGTTTCTACCTACTCTTTTTCTTCTATTCTATCTCAAAAGTTTTGACAGGAAAAATCTTCCTGTTAAAATTGTATTTGTTAAAACAAAATGATACTGTTGTTTCTGAAGAAGGCTCTAGACTATTAGTGAATAAGGCATGAACGTAAAGGGAATAATATGAGAATGCTTGAAAAATTAGTAGAGGAATTTTAAATGCTTGACAAGTATTAAATTTTGTATTGCCTAGCAAATGTAAAAATCATGTAAAATTCTTTCTATGATTTAAAGGAAAGGATGGTTAAAAAAAACTGAAAGTTGTGCTTGTTCAGAGAGTGGACAGTAAGACTTTTTACCAGCTCTTCCTTTCTTTATCATTATTCACCTATAATTTGTACACAAATTAAAGGTATTTTGCTTTGACAAAAATAAATTACTGTTTGAGATTTTGGCTACAGATAGTCTAGATTTTAATGTTTTATTTTCCTATTTATCAACTTCAAAACAGGTGATATGAATTTGTGTCATTTTCTTTCATGCTGAAAATCTGCTGTCTAATTTCACAAAGAGAATCCATTTGGGTTTATTCTATTTATAGGAACAATTGTATTTGGTTAATATACATTCTTTGCATTTTTATGTTCACATTATTCTCAGGTGATTTTATTTATTTGCAATGATCCTGGTTAACTTTTATGAATGTGATTCTGTTTGCCTTTTATGACATCAAGTAGATGCCTGTTACAGTCAGGGGATTGCAAGGGAGTAGATTTAATACATAACACAAATGTCTAGGATTATCTTATAATATTCACCCTGCCAAAATAAAAAAAGTTCAACCAAAAGCCAATGCAGAAGAATGCAAGAGATTTGCCCATGCACTAGAGGTGGGAAGAATCCTGCAAAAGGCCTAGAGTCAATGATAATGGCTTTCAGGACTTCAGCTAGAGGTGTAGAGCACATGGAAATGTCTCAGGCAAGTCCTTATTATCTGCACCAGAAAGGCCCAAGCGCCAGTGGTGTAAACTAAAAAGTCTTCACTAGCAGGGTAGAAAATCTGTGTCCCAAGGCTGAGGGATTTGCACTGGAGCCAGGAAGTAACTCTGCAGGTGAAGACAGAGCTCACCTAAGGAGAAAAACAATCATCCCCATAACAGCCTCCAAGGAGAACAACCAAGTTCCTAACAGGAAAATCATCTGAAGCTTCTCCAGAAAAGCAATAGCACTCAATATTCCCCTTCTGTTCTCCTTTTGTGTGTTTGGCAACAATCCTCAGGTAGGCCTTCCATGCTCTGAGCCATGCTGACTCAGTTTAGCTGGGCATTCCCACTTAAACTGACCATTAGATAATCCACCACCCTGATTTAGTCTTTGACAGTGATTTTTTTTTTCTGTTTTCCTGGTTGGAAAGTCATGTGGACTCAGATATTATTTCCTGGTTTTGTGAGTCTCTTACAAAAAAATACAGTAATAAAGTAAAAATTCCTTGCACATAATAAACAGATTAGTGAGTGTGTAGTCATACCACATGTGATAATTCTCACTACTGAGGAAAAACATTTTTATTATCATATCAAATTTTTAAATCAGTTTGTGGTATCAGGGAGGACATCTTTCATACATGTGTAGTTGAGATAGTATGGAAGAAATAGTTAAAGAAAAGACATAGAACTGTACAACAAAAATAATCTTTGCTTCAATTGTCAAACCCAAGGCAGACTTCACACATGACTGCATGTTTTGTGAACATGTCTCACTTAGCTGATAATACATGTGCTTAGCTTTACTTTCCTATGTGGCAGTCCTGTCACCTTTCTTCTCTTCCTGTTTCGTCAGGAGCTTCCTACTGTGCAACATGCACCTGGCAGGTAAATAAGATATCAATAAAATAAAACAGCAAATGTAATGAGTGCTTAGAATAGACATCAACATTTTCACATCAGCTGCTTCCTTGCTTGGAAAACCTAAAAGATAACATTAAAAATAAAAATCTATGTGAACTACAGTGTAAACACAAACCAAAGTCTACCACAGAAATAATCGTTGCTTCAACTGTCATGTCCAAGCTAGTCTTCGCACAACTGTGTGATCCACATACGAGTATTGCTTACACTGATAGCATGTATGTGTTGTTTTCCTGTCGTTTTTGTCGGGCACGGTTGACATGACTTTTTTGTTTTCTTCTTGTTATGATAGGTCTTTGTGATGTCGTGCCTTCCTGGCACCTGTCAGCTCACAGTGTGCTCCACAGTTACTGTTTGCACCCTTCCCTGAACAGAAACATTTTGTTTTTTCTCTGCTGTAAGTGATCTCTTATGAGCTCCAGTCTCAATCCTTTAAGAATGTATCTCCATGATATTTTGCACTTGTTATTTTCTTTGTAAAATATCAAACTATGGCACACATTTAGGATTCAGTAACCAACCACCAACCATTGCTTTGTGTTTCAAGTGATATCAGTTACTGCACAGCTCATCAATAGCATTCTACTCCACCTTTGGTTTTATTGTAGAAAGTTTCCATCTCAGGCTTCCATGTATCAAGGTTTCCCTATCAATATTTCCCCTTCATGGTGAAATGTTGACAACAGTACTACCAGTTTGCTATTCTTTGCCATATGAGGCCAAGGTTATATCTTTCTGAAATCCAAAATTGTACTATACAAATCTCTGTTTTGTTAGTGTATAGAAATGCTATTGATTTTTGTGTATTGACTTTGTACTCGGCTACCTTGCTGAATTTGTTAATTATATCTAGGAGTCTTTCAATAGAATTTTGGCGGTCTTCTATGTAAAGTATCATGTCATCTGCAAATAATGATAATTTAACTTCCTCTTTTCCTATCTTTACTCCTTTTATTTCTCTTTCCTGTCTTATTGCTCTGGCTAGTATTTCCAGTACTATGTTGAATAGCAGTGGTGATAATGGACATCCTTGTCTTGTGCCTGATTTTAAGGTAAAGGCTTTCAGTT
>PVJX010012945.1:0-48824 GCA_004027295.1 Dolichotis patagonum | reverse complement strand
TACTGAAGCAGGAAGGGGTATATGGACATGATATTCCTATATTCAGATGTTCAACTTACATTCTTATATTCAGAGAAATAATATATATAGATTATATATATATATATATACACATGTTTGTATGACAGACATAAGGGGCAGAATAAGAAAACATATTAGGAAATGTTTGAAATACACACCTGTAATCCCAGCACTTGAGAGGGTGAGGCAGGAGGATCACCAAGTCAGAAGTCACTGGGGCTACACTGTAGGTTCAAGACCAGCCTAAACTACTAAGGTGGAAACCTGTGCTGGAAACTAAAAAAAAAAAAAGAGTACATTGGAGCTCAATACTATTTTACTTTTGAGTTTGAAATGCCTTTGACACCAAAGCAGTGGGGGGTGCGGTGGCTGGGACGCAGGGGCTCCTGGGTAAGCTGTGGGGAGCGTGCAGAGCTCCTTGTGGCCGCACAGGGTACTTAGGACAGGACAGGACAGACACCCATGCCCTCATGGAGCTGGGGACTGGAGGTGGCTGTCTACTTGGGGGAATTAGAAGACTCACATGGGTCCTCTTCCTCACTAATGAGTGGCTCGTTTCCTTCTCAGTAAGGTGCTTCAAATTCCCTGGGCCGAGCCAGAATTTGAGTACCTCTGCCCTAGTCATAGCTTTCCACTACTCAGTTCTAAGATAAGCTTGAATTAAACACTTGCATTTCTAAGGAAAGGAGGGGAGCTCAGCTTGAATGATCTTCTCTCATACTCCAGACAGTGGACGGGGCAGTCTCACTTGCGCCATTTCACTGAGTCCTTAGCCAGCCCTGACACCCAGGTACTCATCTCCTCAGACATGGAAACTGTCCAGAAATGAAGGGATTTGCTGTGGTCCACGAAGACAGGTCACTGCCCTGACATCCGCGATCCGCGGAGGCAGCTGTTCTGAAGCCCTCCTGCGCGGCGCACAGTGCGGCTGTGTGCCACTGGGAAGCTTACCACGACTCGGTTCCGAAGCACTGTGCATCGGGGAGGGAAATGGTGTTTTGGGACGCTGAGAAGAAGGTGAAGAAAGTGAGGACCCGCAGGGGAACCGGGCACACACAGGCGTGCAGTAAGTATCTCCATGCTGCGCCATCCTCTTCTGCCCACTGAAGGCTGACAACAGCTAACTGTAGGAAAGTGAACACCCAAGTCATAACCAGCTCAAACAGAAAATTGTTTCAGCAAATGTCTAAGTCAGGGGTCCTCAAAGGGAGGTCTCCTGGTCCAAGCACGTCAGCATCACCCAGAATTTGTTAGAAATTCTCATTTGATAACTCTACCCCAACCCACTGAATGAGAAACTCTGAAAGTGGGGCCCAACAATCTGTGTTTTAAGGACACAGGACTACTAAGGACAAGGACAACTTGTGTGAAGTTGATACACACTAAAATCTCAGGATTTCTCGTATAAGTTTTCCTATTGCATTAACTCAAAATACTGCATAGAGCCAGGTGTGGTAGTGCACACCTGCAATCCCACTCAGGAGGCTGAGGCAGGAGGTTCTTTGAGGCCAGCCTGGGCTACATAGTAAGTTCAAGGCCAGCCTGGACTATATAGCAAGAGCCTGTCTAAAAAGAGAGACAGAGAAAGACAGAGACACACAGACCCTAGAATGTGGAGTTCAAAAAACCAACCTAATAATTGCTTGTTCTTTTGTGCTATATGCATAAGTTTGAGATGACTTTGATATATGCTGCCTAAATCTCTCTCCAGGAAAACAGTAACCAAGTGAAATGGTGCTGCATTCAAAACTGTTACAAAGTCAGGCATGGTAGCACTTGCCTGTAATCCCAGCTATTGGGGAGGCTGAAGCAGGAAAATCATAAGTTGAAGTCCAGCATGGGCAACTTAGTGGCTGAACAAGATTCTGTCTCAAAAGAGGAAAATAAATTTTAAAAGAGACTGCCAGAGTTATTGATCTGATATAGAAAGATAAACATAGAAAAGTTCTTTTTTAAGAAAAACCATGTTAGGCCAGCTGTGGTGGCACACACCTGTAATCCCAACACTCAGGAGGCTGAGGCGGAATGACTGTTACAAATTCTATACAGTGAGTTCAAAGCCAGCCTGAACTGCTTGCTTTAAAAAACAAACATGAGAAAGAGAAAAGCCATGTTAATAGCCAAAACGAGGAAGTGCGGGCCATCACCCTAACCCCACAAACATGAATAACAGATTAGTACAAGTGACTTCAAACATCCATTTTCACAGTAAACACTTCTTTTAATTTAACTTCTCCTACCCCAGTTCCTTGAACAAAAACTTAATTCCTTATTCAGCTGTCCTGTTCTGCTAACCTGAGACGTTGAAACAACGGAAGCAATTTTGATCCGGAAATCAGACACATGCCATTAGGTGCAAACAGTGTGTGTGCTGAAGACCTCAAACTACTGGTAACAAAGTAACAAAACAAGCAAAGAAGTGCTGGACAGCCGAAAATAATTACACGGGAGATTTGACATCAAAAGTAAACGGTACATCTGGACACTTAGAATAATTCCCCATTTTATTTCAGTTGTTTTCATTTTTTCCAGGGCTGCAGTACTCTTCCATATCCATCACCCAAGGCTGCACTCCGCCAGCCTCGCCTGCATATGATTTCAATTGTCTCCTATTTTCTTAATCTTCCCTTTCATTTCTGATGTTCTTTTCTTCTCGTGATTTTTTTAAATGAGGCATTCACAGGCATCTCATGCTTCTACAGATGCAGGGATTTTTCTTCCTGTCCTTGAAGCGACAGCTTGTCTTTCCCCTAAAGTGTCTTTGTCGTAATGCCTGATAAACTGTTTATTTCTGCTAACAGCTCTCCTTTTTAGCGTGAAAAAAACAAACATTAACCCAAAAAAAACCACCCTGGCTAGGCTAAATTGTCACTTGCAATGCAATCCCTGGTGCTGGAGCGCCGCCTGCTGGCTAAGTGAGAATTAGCAGTTCACGCTGTTTGGTTTGGCGGTGGAGGGCTTTTTATTGTTTTGCTATTTTTGCAGTACATAATGATTACACTCATCACAGAGAGTTGGTACACGTATATAACACATTCTTAATTTTTTACTTCCTGTTCCCCTCTCCCTTACCTCCCCCCGTCTCTTGTCTGGGATCATAGTCTTATGAACAGACTTCCGAAATGCCTGGTGTAATACTCTTGATATCATTCTCCCTTCCGTAGTACTGCAGAAGTCACTGTCCACTACCCCTGAAAACTACACTACGGTGTAATAAAACTACACTACTTTTGCCATCATCTACAAATACTTACCTCCACATAGAATAGGTACCTAATAAATATTTGTAGATAGAAATTGATTTTCTTTAAAAGCATTTATAAACTATATTTCACTTTTTAACTTCTCTTTCTCAATAACTGTAAAGTTTCTAGAAGGGATAAATATACACAAAAACTGTATATTTTGCCACTGGGCCCTAACAATTAGCTAAGTTGGAATACTGACATTCAAAGTATATTTGAAGAATACTGATTGTGCAAATATATATATATATATACATATACATATACATATACATATATATATATATATATATACATATACATACACATACATTCATCATCTTAGCTATTTTTCTTTTTCTTTTTTTTTATACCAGGTATCACACTCAGGACCTTGCACTTTCCAGGCAGGCACTTATGCCACTGAGCTATATCCCCAGTCCCTGGCTACTTTTCTTATTGCTGAGACAAAAATACCAGACACTCAGCGTTAAAGGGGGAAGGTTTATTTAGCTCACTGTGTGTAGAGGTTTCAGTCTATAAGGCTCGAAGGCAGGGTGGCACCACAGAGGAGAAACAGCTCATGGCAGGCAGAGGGTAGCAAAGCAAAAAGGAAAACCACAGCTCTTTCTATCCCTTATATCTTATCCAAACTGCTCACAGCAGGTAACACACTCTTAATCCTAGTGCCCTTGATTCTAGCACTGCACCATGAATCAATCCTAGAGTCACATACTCTAGATCCAGCCACCCCTGGATAGTCCCACCTATGACCACTTGAGGCTTTGGGGAGACATCCAGACATAAGCCATAACATACCTACTGGGTGTCAAGCTTGGTACTCAATATTTTCTCCAGTTCTTAAAGCTAGCCAATCTAATAGATACAGAAACAAACTCAGCGAAGTACCTTACCCAAGATTAGGAAGCTACCCAAATCTGTCAGATTCTGAAACTCCCATCTCTTCCACTTGCCCAACAGCTGCCTCTCACAAATCTGAAGCCATGACTACAAATAGAAAATGTTCCCTTTAAGGGGCCTTACAAGCATTTTCCATTTCCATCTCCACCATCGCACACATACGTCTGTCTTCCCTCCCAATAAATTTAGCCACATGTCTGTACTTAATAAACACAAACAAATTGCTGACAAGTGGGTGGGGCTCCTTTCTAAACCAACCAATGATATGCAACCTATGAGCCCATTACAAAAAGCCCAGGTGATCCCCAAAAGCCCTATCCTATCCTATCCGGAAGCCAGCTTTCTATCATTTCTCAGCTCTGGTTTATAATTCCCAATTCTTCTGAGACATAATAAGGTTTAATCCTTTTTCCACAATAAACTCTTCAAATATTTGAAATGTGCTAAAGTGATCCCTAAACCTTTTATATGGGGCTCCCCCTCTAAGAAATATAAAGCAATACGGCAAAACTCCTGGTTCTGTGATTTATACAGCAAACACAGCTCCAGCCTCTAAGCAATCCTATCCCATCCTATCCTCTATCCTCCTGTGATCCATTACATATTCCATATTCTGTAAGTTGTTTCCAGTGGGAAAACTGGATGTTCCTGGCCTATAGCTGAGATATGGAGGCAAAAACACACAAAGGCAAATGCCACAATTTTTTGCCACAACAGTTTTTGGGAAAAGCTCCTTGCCAGCTGCTAACATGTAGCCCCAAAGTTCAAAGCCTTTATTTTCAGGGTTGCTTTGTTACTCTGACAATCCTTAGTACCTGATTCTCATAAACTTACATTTTCAACAATAACCTGGGACACTGTCCTAGGTAGCCAGATGTGAGATGAGAAATCACATTCTGAGAAAAAATTATAGCCCACGCATGCTACATTGAAGACATGGCCACCAATTCATTCCTTTCTTGTGCCTACCTCCTGCCATCTGTCTTTTTCTCAACTCCTTGCATCTGCACTGGCCTTGCGACCTTGACTTAAGTGATGGTCCATGCCTGTGTCCTCTGCTCGTTGTAAAACTTGAGCTGTTGTGTGACAGAGCCCTAACTAGCATGTCAAGGAAGAGGGATCAGAGGGGCAAAGACTTCAGCAGTCCCAGCCAGCCACGCTGAATCCCTTAGAAGCCAGCTAACTCAAGCCAGCAGCAAGTCAGGGACACGTATGTGATCCTATCCAAGGTCAACCAGGCCTGGCCCAGACCAGATCTTACTAGCTAAGACCAGCCCATGATGAAGACCCATGTTCAAAATCAAGCTAAATATATAGTTACAACATTATATGAACCTGCAGCATCACTTACAGTGTATTGTAGCCATAAATAACTTACATTTAATTCATCTTTTGTATTTAATTTCCACTTTATATATATAAGAAATATAGCGGGTAGAGAAACTAACTTGTAAGTACACACATATACACACGCCAGCAACATCAACATACAGTGGAACGGTACACTCTTACTTTAGTCTAAGTTAGAGGGTGCCTTGAGAATTTTAGTGGACATTTTTTGAGCACTTCTTACCTGTGTGGAAAACCAAAGTGAGTTTAACAAAAAAATTAAAAGATCAAACCAGTGCCTCAGCATTGTTTGTAGTGCCTATTGTATTCTATCAACTGAAGATCTGAACCCTGAAGAATGTTGAAATGTACCCACTTCAGAATGTGTGGGGAAGGTTTACCTAGGCAGTTGCTGAATTAATTTCTCAGGCCAGTTTTTTCAAGGACCATTTTAACAGTCACAGCTGTATAGTCTCTGATTCATACAGAATCAAGGAAAACCATCAACACCCATTTTTCATCTCAAAACTTTTATTGTCATTGAAATATGAAAGAATTTATTATCAACATCTCTAAGATGTGGGTAATAAATTAGCCTTAGAGCTTTGAACTAGAAATAAAAAATGTCTGGACTTTGGGGTCATCCTAAAATGACTTAATGAATTAAAGAAATAATGTTTTGGGTTTTTAAATATATGAAAGTCCTTAAAGTTTGTGTTAGCTTTCCATTGCTGTGACAAAATGCCTGAGAAAAGCAACTCAGAGAAGGAAAGGTTCATTTTGGCTCACAGCCTCAGACTGTGCTCAGCCATTTGCACTGCTTTGGGCCTGAGTGAGGCAGGACATCACGGCAGAGGGGCATAGTGCAACCAAGCTGCTCACCACATGGCAGCCAGAGGGGGCGAGGAAGAGTGGAAGAAGGAGGCAGACAGGAAGGGGAGAGGGCCATGGGTGGGGGACAAGGGGGAGAGAGAGGGAAGGGGCCAGGGACAAGATACGCCCTTCACGGGTACATCCACAGTGACCTCCAGCCTTCACCGAGGCCCCATGCCCTGCAGTTTCTACCACCTCCTAACAGCACATTCGACTGGTATCAATCCTTGGTGGATTGGTGGATTAAACCATTGATGAGATCAGAGTTCTAAGGAGCCAATCACTCCCCAAAAGCCCCATCTCTGAACACTGTTGCACTGGGGGACATTTACAATCCACCATAACTACGCTTTCCTTCAACACTGACCCCTATTCATCATGAAAAAAACCAAGGAAACAACATTGGCTTTTGTGTGTGTGTGTTTGCTTTGTTTGTTTGTTTTATATTACTGGGGATTGAGCCAAGGGCCTTCACACTGAGCTACATCCGTAGCCCCTTAGAAAAGTTTTTCTTCTTTTTTTCTTTTTTTAAGTTTTTCTTCTAAGACCAGATAAGTTGCTAAGTTGCCTGGGCTGGGCTGGAGTTGTAACCCTCCTGTTTCAGCCTCCTACAGTGCTAGGATTACAGGTGTACACCACCATGCCTAGCTTGACATTCTTTTCTGCAGCAGACATTTCATGAAAAAAAAAATGATTCTGAGGTTAAAATTTTAAGGAACTTTCTTCGGCCAGCCTCTCAAATAGTCCCCAAATTTGCAATCCATAGTCTTGACACTTCACCCATGTAATACATTTGTATTAGAGAAAGATTAATAAGACAAGTTGTTCTCCTCTCTCTTTTGTCCTTGAGTCTAACCACCCTTGATAGGTGACATGAAATGGCATCTTTATGAAGTAGCAATGCGTATGACCTTTCCTCCATCTCAACAACTGAGCAGAACAGGACTAACACAGGCGAATTCCACAGCAAGGAAATAAAAGCACAATATGAATATACAGTACTACAGGCCTCTTCACAAAGCCCTTTTCAAAATACTGTCTTCTGTGATTGCAGCATCCGAGGCAGGTAAATCATTAATGGTACAGCTGGAAAATCCCACAAATACAAGCTGAGAAAAGTATCTTCACTTCCCTGGACTTCCACCACCACCTCTGAAAAATGACAGGCTGTCTGCACCTCAGACAGGGCCACACAAGCCTCTCCTCCTCACACAGGTCACACGCAGGGCAGCGAGGCTTCATGCTGGGCAGGTCAGCTAGTGACAATCACGCTTCGCAGACAGAAAATACCTTAACAAACTGGCTTTGGAAAAAGAGACGTGTTTAAATTTGATGATTTTTTTTCATTTAAAAATGTTTTTTCATTTTTGCTATTTTCCTAGACATGGTCTCACTATGGAATCCAGGCTAGCCTCGAACTCAAAAGTGCTGGGACCACAAGTATGTGTTATCCCACCAGGCTTAAAAAGGTTTTCTGCATTGGGTTAAAAATAAATCTGAGGCCAGGGATTTAGCTCAGTGGCATAAGCATCTGCCTGGAAGGCAGGAAGTCATGAGTTTGATCCCTGGTACCAAAAAATAAAAATAAAAATAAATCTGAAAGGATAAATGTGGACAGGTTTACTACCCAGCACTGATGCAAAGTGACCCATGTCAGAAACAGCTTACTTATTCATATGTAAGTATGGAGTCTTTTTAGGAACTTATTTTTCTAATAGGAGTTAAAGCAGGCCAAAGGTTATCCCATTAAAGTGCCACTCTTACTGGTGGCACCTCCCAGTACACTTGACTGGGGGGCAAACACAGGCTTACCACCAGAGTCCAACAAATCGTCTGTAAGTATCCCAGTTACTACTGCTGCACAGCAAACTACTTCAAACTTAGGACAAAACAATAATCATCTCCTTTTATTCTCAGATTCTGTGTGCCAAGGTTTCTGACAGAGTTTGACTGCACAGTTCTCACTTGGGGGTCACTCAGCAGGTTGCAGTGGATATTGGCTGGGACACAGACACCTGAAAGGTCAAGCAAGCTAGACATGAAGGGTGGTGGCCTCAACCAGTGGGCAGTCAACACTGGCCATGGGCTGGCAGCTCAGTGGGCACCGTTGACCAGAGAGCCTATACACGGTCTCTCAAGGTGGCTATCAAGAGGAGTTTGACATCTGACATGGCAAGGTCCATTACGTAAGTCCCAGCAGCCAACATGAAAAGTGCATGTTTTTTTATGACCTAACCTAGATGGTTTTTCTCATAACCTATTGTTTAAAGCACTCACAAGTCTGCCTGGATTCAAGAAAAGCAGCCAGAAGAGCCTCACCTTTTAAGAGGGAGGAGACTTAGGGTTGTCAAGAATCTGTAAGTAAACTGAAAAACCATCATTGCCATGGATACTCCCAAAAAAGTGTTATGCACCTGGAAGTCACCGCTAAGGCAGACATTACTGCTGCCCTGTCCTATACCCCACTGGCCCATGTCTCAGCCACCTGCAACCACAGAGGACAGTTCTATTATTGCTAACCACTTTGACATCACATGCCCATGTGTAGGGCCCCTCCCCCCCTTTCTACTTTAGTAAAATCCAGAGTTCTTGACAGCTCAGTGAGCTGGCCAGCTGAATGTTTTTCCTGCAGGCTTGAACCAAAACTCTGTCTTCAATACCCTTAGATATTGATAATCCTGCTTACACTGCCGTCTGGAACTGAAAACTCAAGACACACTGCTAAGCAGCCGGAAACTGGCCCCTACCTTATGTCAAGTTCCCTAAACTCTGCTCTAAACTGCTCCCCTGCCCGCTTTGCTGCAGACATACCTGGGCAGAATATCCCTTATCTTGCTGTCTGTCTGTGTAAGCCCCTCTAGCTATGCCGAATAAATTCTTCAGGCTGATCACCCTGGCATTTAGTGTTTCTTTTTTTTGAGTCCAAATGCCCCATTCTGGGCCCCTTACAGAAAGTCCCCTGCTATCGGATTTGGGAAAATTCTAACCTCAGATTAAGTAAAATAAAATTCTAGGTCTCTGACTCTCTGGTATGTGAGAACTAGCTCAGTGCTAGGAGCTCAGCCAATAAGAGAAAGAGCCAGGGGGTAAGCAACCCAACTCCCTTGGCCCTTGGTGGGACAACTCTGAAGCACAGACAAGTGTTGGTAATGGGACTGAGCCGCAGATGCCTTCAGCGGTAGCCAGCTCCCTGGGTACTCCGTATTGGCTTCATCCTTCTGCCTCCTGGCATCACCTCCAGGCACCCAACTTCTTGTCCCCAAATCTATTTTGGAAGGAGTCAAACTAAAGCACTGCTTATGTGTGTCTAGTGAGAGAAGTCTGAGTACTATTGTGATGGATGATTTCTATTTTCTTTTTCCTTCTTTTTCGAGGATTGAACTCATGACCGTGCGCTTGCCAGACAGCTGTTTATGCCATTGAGCTCTATCCCTGGCCCGGCAGTGGATGATTTCTAAGGTCCTTCCCTAATCTAAATTCCTGTTGTTGTTATCAATTTTCATAAACATGATTATCAGAAATTCCAAGATTGCCCTGAGTTCTCTAGAAGTCACAGGGGGAAGCGGAAACTACCCCAATACCAAAGTAATATCCCAATCACCAATCCCATCTCCCAAATGAAAGAATTGCTTATACCAACTGCTTTCTCCCTCAAAACAACCATATAAATCAGCACCAAACGATGGTCTGAAGCCTAAAATTAAATTGAGGCAAAATAAATACATTCCAGTAAAACCTAAACTTCTATGCCAGCAAACCCCGAGGTAGGTTTGGTTTTTTTAAGGTAGCCTGAACCACACAGCAAGCCCCTGTCTCAAAAAAACAAAACCAAAATTTATTATTTAAGTTCTCAACCATGCCTTCCAAAGAGATAAAGGTATGCTCCAACATTGGCTCAGCAGATGAATCAGCTCTGCCTTGGCTCTTGAGATCTTTTATAATTAGCTTTGTAACATAGTGCATTCAGTGGCTGTCAGCAAAGCTCAGAGAAGTGAGAAAATCCACTGAGCAGTTGCCAGAATTTCCAGTGTTTCCTCAAGCGTAACCTACTAATTCAATTTCTTGGCACAACCAAAGATAGATTCCCCTAGACCGGCCAGGCCTCTCTGGCTTCCCTGAAGTTGGAGATATCTCATGAACTATCTTATGTTACTTGCAAGCCCTCTTCAGAAGTTCCACCTGAATGAACAAAATATGGTCACAGACATGAGCAAAGTTTGTCACTTGTCAAACCTTGGATTTGAGCTGAAGTTTATTAACTACGTGATGCCAACCATCCTCAAAGCTTCTCAACTCCCAAGAATATTACCAATAAAAGCAACAAAACTATATGAGAGACAGCAATGTGGTTGTTTTCCTGAAAAAACTCCAAACACCAAATTACACAATTTCTAACACTGGGCTATTCAGGGGCCTGGTAAACACAGAAACCACAGAGAACAGGAGTGGGGGAAAAGCAGGAGCAGGAGGTTGGCTCTGACTCACTGCTCACTTTGCTTTGCTGTTTTATAACAACATTGGCTCTGCGGAACAATTCAACTGTTCGCTAAGGCCCAGCAGCTCAGGTAATGGTTAGGCCTCCACAGCAGCTTACAATCTGTCAAATCAAAAAGCAACACAAAGTCCATAGCAAACCAAGTGCGATACTTCTCAATGACAATTATATGATCTTTGGAGTCTGGCTTTATGTGCTTGAAATCAGTAATACCTAGAATCCTTTGCTACATTTGAATGAAGTAGGTTTATTTTTTCCTGCTCTTCTCTTTTTCAAAAACTCTCAGACAGAAAAAAAAGAAACAAATGAGTTTCTGAAACCTCTTCTTGAACCCCAAAAGAATTCTCCTTATATACAAGCCGCACAAAAAATAGCAAGGAAGATAGAGCAACTCGGAAATCCACTGCAGCAGGCAGTAGTTAAGACCTCACCCAAAAAGTGTGCAGTGTCAGCAGACTTCCTTATAAAAGCCCAGCAACCAAATTAAGTCTAAGCAGGTATCCTGTGCAGCACACACAATGTAAGATTATAATCCCAATAAAATATCAATAATCCTCCATCAACAGTTAATCTATTTGAATAACATTTGAGAAACTGTAATAACACTTTGGAAAACACTAGAGTTGCAAGTACAAGGAAATATTCTGGAACCTATATGCTCACAAATGGGGAATCAAAGGAAGGTGGACATATACATTTTATAGGACAGGCTTTTCCCAGTGTTATGAGCTGGCCTGTATCTTTAAAATGCCTTTGTTAGCTGGGCGTGGTGGTGCATATCTGTAATGTCAGCATTTTTGGGAGTCTGAGGCAGGATGATCACAAATTGAGCCCAACTGAGGCAACTTAGTGAGACCTCAAGCTGCTGGAGATGGAACTCAACGCAAAGGCCCTGGGTTCAATCCATCCACCCCGCCACACACACACACACACACACACACACACACACACGTAGGCACGCACGCGCGCGGGCGCGCCTGGCATTGTGGTGCACTTGGGAAGCTGAGGAAGGAGGACTGCCGTGAGTTTGAGGCCAGCCTGGGGCTACATGGTGAGACCTTGTCACAAAAAGGTGCGGTGGGGGGGGAATGATGGAACTGCTGCACAAGCAGGCAATTTGCCCGCCCTCTTGGTAAGCACCCCTGGCTCAGGCCACAAGAACCAGCAGTTCTGAGAACCGGCCACGTGGAGCTTAGGTGGCTGCCTAAGGTGAGCCTACCAGCTGGGAGGGGGGGGCGCTGAGAATCAAACATCTCCCCACCCCCACCCCACCCCACCCCCGCGCGCGCCCCGCCCATTAGCAACTGGGAAGGGAATTCTGAGCATCTCTTGGGAGGATGGGGGATTTCCTTCTATCTTCTGTTTGAAGGCAAAGGTTATTTTTACTGCTTTGTTATGATTAATTGTTTTGCTCTATTCAATATTCTCTTTCAATTGGTTTTATAATCATCTGTTTTTGGTTTGATTTCACTATACCTAATTGACTGGACAACTATTGTGAAGATACCGAGATATACTATAGTACCTATTACTACTATCCCAGTATCCTGCTGTAAAGTTCTGTACCAATTTCACTGTTGTCTCTATTGGCTTTGTTCTGTCTTGTTCTGCTGTATTTTTACTACCTTCAAAATAAAATTTAAAAAAAAAAAAGGCCGGGGGTAGAGGGTAAAATGGGGTCATTACCATGGGGCTTAATCCAAGATACTTGGATTCTTAGAAGGAAAGGAATTTGGACCCATACACACTGAGAGGAAAAATGACATGAAGACACAGGAAGAAGACATCCATCTATGAGCCAAGGAGAGAGGCCTGGGATTCTTCCCTCTCAGCCCTTAAAAGGAACCAGCGCTATTCCACCTTGATCTCAGACTTTCAGCCACCACATCTATGAGAAATCTAACTTCTATTGTTTAAGCCACCCAGCACCAGCAAATTAACAAACAAGCCACTTTGTTCTAAAGCAGGTGTTCTCCGTCTTTTGACTCGATTGGAGTCAGCTGGGGGACTTGTTGAAACCCCACCACCATCACCAGCCTGCCGGGCCCTACCCACAGGGAATCTGGGGGAGGGGTCCGAGTCTGCATTCTGACCAGTTCTCTGTTGACACGTGCTGGAAGATCACCCTTTGAGCAGCTCTGCTCTAGGAGACACAAATGAGGAACCCGTGTGTACCTTCTTGCCTACATCTCAAATGGAAAGGATTCTTACTTTTCACTCCTGGGACAAAATACCAAACACAAAGTTAAAGGAGAAAAGGTTTAGTTCAGTTTGTAGGGGTTTCAGTCCATAGTCAGCTGGCTCCAACACTGGACAGCACAGCAGAGGAAAAGTAGTTCAAGCTGGCGTGGCAGCAAGCAGTGAGTGCCCAAGGCCGCTGGGGGGGTGGTACATATACCCAGGCCACGCCCACAGTGACCCAGCCCCTCCCACTGGGCGTCACCTTTCAGCAGCACACCCTGAGGGACCCTGAGGGTCACACCCAGATCAGTCACCACGGGGTGCTACCCAGTGAGCGCATAATCACCAAAGCTGTATCTTGCTGAGACTCCAAACCTCAAGGTGCAGTAACCCTGTCCACTACTGGATCATGGCCCATGAATGAGTGTCCCAGGTTTTGATAAATTACACCAGCAATTCTCCCTCACTGAGAAGTAAGGCAGGGAGATGACAGGTGAAGATGTCCCCTCCATCCAGTCAGAGGAGAGGGGATAGAAGCGCTGCCTGCTCCCACCCTCCTTGCCACTTGAGCCAGTGGGGTTCTCCCCTGGAGGCCATACTTCAGAAGGCCAATCTGACCTTCCAGCGGTGCTTTCCTCTTGCCAACAGGACACCCTAGCTGTGCCCTCTTCTAGATCAAGGTATTCAGACTCCCTGCATAAGTGGCTTGGGCCCACTATGTCTTTTTCCCTGGTCTTCCCACTGAGACTATCCAGCCAGTGCGTATAGCCCTGGGCCCAAGGCATGACTAAATGCATGAGTTCTGTGCAACAGGACAGAGCTTGGAGCTAGGAGCACATGTGAGAGCTGAGCTCTGTGCAGGAACTAGGGGGGGAAGTAGCCCTCACCTGTAGCATTTTCTGACTTCCACATAATCACCACCCCACCCCAGCAGTTCAGTTTCAAAACTGGCCCTCATAAGCACACCAGTGGAGGGGCTTCTCTTTCAATGGGACAAACGCAGACAGGAAAAAGAACAAGGGCAAGTGGAGGTGACAGCGGTATTCCTGCCTTGGGCCAACATACACAAGAGCTAGACCTAGCTCTCCATCTAACAGCATCATGCCTGTATTAACTAGGTGGTTGCCCTGGTCACCACCGATGGTGGCCATGGATGCCGAACTCACAAAGGAGTACCCTCTCTCCCTAATTCCATGTAGACTTTGGTTGCCTGCCCAATAACCATTCCTAACATCTTCCTTATAGAAGAGCCTACTGCTCTCTATAGAAGCTGAGAAACGATGCTTGTTTGAGACCCAGTATAGCCAATGAGAGCCAAGAGGTAATGTCTGTTGGCACTTCTGAGAAATGCCCCCCCACGCCCTCCAAAATAACCAACACAAAAGTCTCTTTTTGGAGATGGTACTTTTTCTACTGGCATGGTGCCTGAACTGTGGCAGCCATTTTGCAAACATGAGAGAAAGCATTATCAAACATACACATGATGACAAGAAAGATCAGAAGTCCAAATTTTTTTTAATTAGTTGTAGTAAAATACACAACAAAATGTGTCATCTTAACCATTAAATGTACAGCTTAGTAGTGTTAAGTACAACCAATCCCAAGGATGCTTTCATATTGCAAAAACTGAAACTCTGAAACAACTCCCCATTTCCCTCTCCCCAACCCCTGGTAACCACCCTTCTACCTTTTATGATTTTGCTGTAGTAGTCCCCCCCCCCCCCGATTCTTCCTTACCTGCAAAGAATACAATCCAGGGAAGCTGGCAGATGCCTGAAACTGCAGCTATGCTGTTCTTTCCACACGGAGTAAGTACAGCATAGATATGCTACACGGACTTAATCCACATTGCAGGAAGGATGGGGTGAGATGACACACAAAATTTCACTGCTACTCAAAACAGCATGCAATTTAAAAGCTTGTGAATGATCTCTGTAATTTTCTATTTAATATTTTTAGACCATGGCTGACCACAGGTAATTGAGGCAAAGGAAAAAGAAACTTTAGATAAGGTAGGACAACTGAGCAAGTGAGGCTGGTGACTAGTGCATAAGTCCAACCTCATGCCCTGCCACAGTGGGGCAAGGAGGAGACACTGGCCAGGGCACCAACAGGTCCTTCAGATTTCAGACACACATTCAACACATCACAAAGAAAAACAAATGCAAGGATTGCTACCTCCAGATCCCAGGCTCAGAAGACAAAATGAGTCACAAAACAGGAATCAAGAGTGAGGTGGCACAAACACACTTGGAGCCACCAGCAGTACTGTATATATGTACATGGAAATAGAGGGTGGGTCCTTCTGGGAACAGGCAAATGTCTGAATGGTCTGTTTACAGGAAGTGGAAGGCAGCCTAAAGCCCTCATCAGTCCTCTAGAGACAGGAGAGAGGCCTCCAAGTTATCTTTGACCACCAACTGGAGCCATTTGACTTCTCTTATTTATTGAGACAAGAGTCTTCCTACGTTGCGCAGGCTGGTTTCACATTCCTGGGCTCAAGGGATCATCTTGCCTCAGCCACCTGAATAGCAGAGACTGTAGGTGTGCACCACCATGCAGAGCTTCTGTAGTGATCTACTTCTAATGCCTAAGCAGCAACCTTTTCTGTCATTCGTGTTACACATAGTAATTTATTTTGTCCATTCTTACCTCAATGCACACTTGGGCTGCTGCTTCCACATTTAGGCAATCATAAATAACACTGCTGTAAGCACGTAGGTAGAGCTATCTCTTCAAGGTCCTCTCTGCTTTCAATTGCAGGTGGTATATATGGGAAAATGGGATGTGGGTCACTCTAAGAAAGTGGGACTGGTATTTCACCTTGTGCTTGCCAGACAGGTGCAGTGCCACTGAGCTACATCCCCGGCCAATAATTCTTTTTTTAATTTTTGAGGGAATACTCTTCATAGCTGCCACAGGTTTACATTCTTTACAACAAAGGCTCTGATTTCTCCACATCCTCACCGACTTTATTTTCTGGTTTTCCTTTTTGACAGCTGCCATCTTTGTAGTATGAGGAAAGCGCCTGTGTTTCCGACATCATTTGTGGAGCCAATGAACCAGCATGGAATTGTCCTGCCTCCAGAGGTCATGTGCAGGAAACACACGACAGAAACATTTATTTTTCAGAGCTCCCTTTTAGACATGATTTAATCGTCTCCAAAAAAAAAATCTCTGAATTGATGAAAAGGTCTTCCTGGGAGACCCAAAGCAGAAAGGATTCATTCTTGTCATGATTTAGGTCAAGCCACAATATAGAGCGACTTCAAAGGGTGTTCCTAACCTTTATCCATAATAAACACAAAACAGTCCGCAATTCATTCGACAGACTGGATAAACCCTGGTAGAACGAGTGCAGTCTTCCAATAAACTACCAATGCATGAAAGACAGAGGGGAATCCCAAAACATTTCACTGCGTGAAGGCTTCTACCCAGGGTACCCTGTGCAGTGACGCCATTTATGTGAAGTAGCTATGCTACTTTATGAAAGAAGAAATCTAATGTCCGTATAGATCATCCTTGTTTGCAAAGAGATCTTGAATACATTTCACTTAGTCTTAAAACCACTTTATCCTTTTTATGCATGAGAGGAAAATGTATATAGGGAATGCCAGTGAATTCTCAACTAGGAAATGCTTTCATTTTACCCACTCAGCATTCCCATCTGTTTTAGCTCTACATCTGTCAGATCAAATTAACTTAATATAAAGAACTCAAAGCATCAGATCTCCCAAATTTAAAGACCCAAGCCAAAAATCGACATCTGAAATGCATAAACACTTCTCAGATGAAGTATAAACAGTAAATAAATATATGAAAAATGTTCAACATCACTGGTCAAGAAATTCAAATTCAAACAACACTGAGGTTCCATCTTGCTCCAGAGAAAATGGCTACTATCAAGAAATCAACCAATAACAAATGCTGGTGGAGCTTTAAGGAAAAAGGAACCCTTCACTGTTGGGGAGTGTAACATGGTACAACCACTGTGGAAACCAAACCAGTATGGAGATTCTTCATAAAACTAGAGGTTCAAAAAAAAAAAAAAAAAAAACCTAGAGGTTCCATTTGACCCAGCTACTCCTCTTCTATGTATCTTCCCAGAAGAGTTAAAAGCATTGCACGACAGCAATACATGCACACCCATGTTTACAGCACCATAATTTGTAATAGCCAAATCTTGGAAACAGCAACATATGCCCATAAGTGGATGACTTGGATAAGAAAATGTGGTATATATATATATATATATATATACATACATACAATGGAGTACTGCTCTGCCATAAGACGTATAAATGAGACATTTTTAGGTAAATGAATGCACCTTGAATACATAATCTTAGGTGAAATAAATCAGACATACATTTAAATATCACCAAAAAAATATCACATTGTTTCTCTTGTGTGAGAAGCCCAAAGGGTAAATAAGGACCAAACTACAACAGATATTGGGAAATAGGAAGAAAATGTTCATATGAGCAGGGGGACACCAGAGGGTGAAAGAAAAGACAAGAAATAGAAATTTTAAAAAATAATGGAAGGAAAACAATAGAAACAAAGTTCTGTAAATGGGAGGGAAAGACTAAAAGGAAAGGAGGTGAATAGGAAAAAAAAAGTATCAAGACATATTGTGTACATTAGGTACAAACTTCCTATGATGAATGCTATCATTATGTACGTCAAAGGCACACCAATAAAATTAATTTTTAAAAAATTTAACTTAAAACAATGCTGCAAAGGGGACTCCAAGCTTGTGGTCCCTATCATGAGCACAGTTAGGTGCAGGCACTAGAGCCCAAACATCCGCGTTTGTCCCCAAACCCTCCATTTCTCAGCTGCGGAACCTCAAGCAGGGTCCTCAAACTCAGAGCCTTGGTTTATGCATCCGAAAACAGAATTGCCCCTTGAGGGTGCCATCCAATGAATCAATATGTAACAATAGTAGTGCTCTGGTAAATGCTTAACCACCCGCTCTCTGGGGAGAAAGCACGCATGTACTTAATGTAACAATTTTACTGAAAGGCTATATAGCATGCAGTTATAAAACATTTTTTGTAAATTCCATATACTCAATTCTCACAGAATGCAGTACTTGATTTTTGTCGAAGTTTTGACAAATGAGTTCTGACATAAAACTTGGCATTTAATGTATATCAATTAATGAAACAAAATTGTTAGAACTTGTTCATTGATGTTGAGAGCAACTTTACTAGTAATTTCAAATCCTGAAATACTTTTCAGTGTCTGTGCTATTCACAATAAAACAGCGGTGCATGACATTTTTATGTACTATCTGTATGGGGGAGGAGTGGCAGGGTCTTGCTATGTAGTTCAGGCTGACCTTGAACTATGTAGCCCAGACTGGCCCCAAACTCGTGACAATCCTCCTATGTCACTCTCCCGAGTGCTGGGATACAGGCATGCGCCTGTGTCGCTATCTGTATTCACATTTTTGCCATCACTTTGTTTCCTGGTACTGGGGTTGGCCCAGGGCCTCCACACTCAGGCACATCCCCAGTTGTTTTTTGAGGGTCTATGTCACTGAACAGCCCAGGACAGGTCTTGGCTTGCCTTCCAGAGCTTTGAGATTACAGGTATGCACCACCACATCCAACTACCATCACGTACCTAAGTCTAGACAATAAAAACAAGAAATTAAACCTTGGTTTTCATAGCATTTGTAGATTTCCATGGTATAAGTCATCTCTCCCTGGCCAATTTTGAGCTAGCAAGGTGCCATCGACAGCAGGAAAAAGACGTGCAGGAGCACACTATTACAAAGTATTCTCACCATCTAGATACAAATTAAGGTATTTAACCTCAGAAACAGTAAAACAGTAAAATAATTGATTATTTTGAGGTGTTTCGTTTTGGTTTTGGGTGGGGGTTTTTTGGTGCTTTTTTGTTTTGTTTTGTTGAGACAGTCTCAAGGCTGGCCTTCAACCCACACTACATAGGCCAGGCTGACCTCAAAACTCACAGCAATCCTCCTGCCTCATTACAACCGTGAACCACCACGCCCTGCTTGTAACCTTTTTAAGTATAAACCATCTCCTTGAAAGCTTATACAATTTTTAAGAAGTAGTGCCGTTTATGGTCAGTTCCCTAATCTCTGGAAAGTTACTTCTCATGAGCCCTCACAAGCTGTCAGCAGCACACAGCAGCCAGAACACCAGGGCCTGGCAATCATCCTTGAAGATGCCCTGTGTGCTCACAACTGCTCCAACATTACCTGGACTAGCTCCCTAGCTTTCCAAGGAACCTCAAATTGCATTTGGATAGAAAAAATCCTGAGACTCAGTTGTTCAATAAACATGGGCATGAATAAATGACTAAACCACCCATATATTCCTCAAAAATCTGTAGAAGTTTAGAAAAAGAACAGCTATTATAGGGAACAAGCTGATCATGAAAGAACATTCCACTTTAGAAACAAACCTACTTGCATCTATTTAACTACAGAACCTGAGCAGGAAATAGCTATTACGGGAGGAAAAACCAATGAAAATGTACAAGCAAAACAACAAAGTAATAGGGGGGAATAAAGTTAAGGTGTTGAGAGAAAAGATAACACAGTGAAAACAATACACACCTTACCTCCGAGACTTTAAAAAAAAAAAAAAAAAACTATACTCAACTCTGCAGGCTCCAGTAAAAAAAAATAGAAGAAATCTTAGAAGCATCATATTCACCTGTGTAGTGTGGGTCTTTTAAAAAACAGATACCACCTTCTTCAGTAACATATAATGAAATGTAGGAGAGATGCTAACTCCAAGAGCACATTTACACTCTGCGGACTGCACCACAGGCTGTGGAGAGAAGCCGAGCTCCTTCCAAGATGTCCCCTCCCGGCTCTTAAACTCACTCGTGAGTGCCGTCCTAAGCAGATCGGCACTGATTTTGAATGATCACGCCTCAGCAATGAGCTCCCTTCCCGGAGGACACCTCACGTGGCTACTAGAACACATGCATAGCTGATTGTAAATTTTCCGACAAACTGCAATCTAAGAAAACCAAACCTAGGGCTGGGGATTTAGCTCAGTGGCTTAGGCACCTGCCTGGCAAGTGTGAGGTCGTGAGTTCAATCCCCGGTACCAAAAAAAAAAAAAAAAGAAAAAGAAAACCAAACCTAGGAGCCAGGGATTTAGTTCAGTGGCATAAGCACCTGCCTTGCAAGCGCATGGTCATGAGTTCTACCCCTGGTACCAAAACAGAAAACAAGAAAAAACCAAACCTAACAAATTTTAACAGGCCCAAGCATGAAAAAAGCAGGTCCATTAATTGGTTGTCTTTACTCACTTACTAATAGTCCCAGAATTCAGTAGGAATTCATCTTTTCTATTAACCACGTTTCTTTGGAGTTTTATTACACTATGCAAAAAGGGAGTACTACAAAATAAAAGGCAAACCTGTGCAGTAAAACACGGAACTTGATCAACATCCTATCTACACCCATATATAAGGTTATGGGTTATAACCCCATAGGTTATAGGTTATAAGGTATAAGGTTAACAAAGTTTTTTCTTCTAAAAGCAAACTTGCCTGAGTCAATAAAAGCTCAGTGCAGAGGCGGGAGGTAAACTTGAAGGAATGAAAACTTGGAGGAAACGCACCCTGTGAAACCCTTCAAGGAACTCATAATGCTAAAAGGAGTAATGGCACACACCAGTAATGATGGTATTCAGGATGCAGGAGGATTGCTAGGCATTCTAGACCTGCTGGGCTTTCAGAGTGAGTTCAAGGCCAGCGTGCCACTCCACAGTCTCAAAAACAGCAACAAAAAAAAAATAGAATAAAATAAAACAAGTGAAATAAAATTCACAATACTTAAGAGAACAAGACAGATGCACTGGGACAGATACAAATTTGGAGATGCTGCGTAATTGTTTTGACTCAGCATGTCCAAATTTGATCAGAGTCCATTTCTCCCACCTAACAGTAACTAACATCCACAAAAAAAGCAGCGCTCTAGGAAATGCTCGATGCACGGCCAATTTAAATGACGGCCTCAACTTACTGCCTGTTAAGGAAATGAACGAGAGGCTGGTCTTGCAAAGACATTTTATCCCATTTATGACCAGGATGATTTGTGGTAGATCAAGCACCCATCCTCTCTCACATCTTCTTCCCAGAAAAATACCTCACCAGATACAGCAAACCATCATTCGGCTGGCATCAGAGAAAATAGCAACTTTCCTTGCTGAAACCTCTAAACAAAATCTTTGTGTGGAGGCACTTTCCCATGTTAAATCAGAGATTTACATAAGAAACCTTGCTATGATTAGGATTAACTTTAGTAAGTTAAATTATGTTTTTACAAAAATGGTGAGGCAGACACAAAACACCACTCTTGGTTAGAAATATTTATTATCCCCTACCCCGTGTACAGGTTACTTCTCAGAAACATGAAGATATTATCCATGTCATCAATTACAGTTTATAGAAAATAACTCATGTCCTGTCAACAATATATTTCTATCATTTTTAAAACAGTAGCCTTTTTTCTGTTAGTTCAAGAATAGTTTTATGGTTTTATTTTTTGGATCAAATCAAGACAATCTTTGTTTATATGTAACAATTTCCTGACAGAGCCCCTCCCCCCAACCCCTAAAAAAATTCTATGTCCTAAGTGATAAACTTTTCTCATACATTCAGCAAACTTTATATTGAAAAAAAGAGTAATTGAGATAGGTATTTACTCTCGTGCACAGTAATAAATCTAGCTGAGCTTCTACACTTGCTTTGCAATGTTTACATAAAATAAATCATCTCTTATCAGGTTACAATGGTAACTTATTGAAATGTAAATATGAAAGCTATACACTCAATCCATTGCAATTTCCTTCTATCTTTTTAATCTGTAATTAAAACATCACTAGAAGGACAAGCTTCATTCCAAGATGTTTCCCCGTTCCCTCAGCCATCTCTCTGAAGCTGGAATCTACTCTCAAATCATGTAGAGATACATTAAAAGCACTGGGGAAAAAAATGTTTTAGCTTGCTGACATAATGCCCTTAAGTCTCCTGACATAATGCCCATATTTAAACTTTAAAGTGTAAAATCAGAGTTAAAGCATCACTTAATTCATACAGTACATTAGTTAATCAACAGTGTCCCACTGACTCAGAAGTTCCCTAAACTGATTTCTTTTACTAGTGTCCTCTTTGCATTTCTAACCACAATTCCATCAAAAAATGTGCTTGTAATAGGCTGCTGGTTTAATTTTAGAATTGCAAGTTTCATACTGGGCTATTTTCAAATATAGAAATGCTATGTGTGGCAATATGAACTATTAATTTTGTTTTCCCATTACTACAGGTAGAGTTTACTCAAATAAAATTTTACAAGACAAAATGTGAATCTATATACCTATATATGGACATACACATGAATATATTGAACCTAACTAAAGTTTTATAAGCAATACTAACATTGTTCTGGTTACACATTCCTAAAGACTTAATCATTTTAAAAGATACATGTTATAAAAGAGGCTTATGCAAAAAGCAAAAATTAAAAATCAACATGAACTTTGAGGTTTTCAATATTATTTCAAAAAGCTGTTTCTATCCCCCATAGAAGAAAACTATGCATTTATCTTAGGAAAAAAATACAAAAGGATAATGCTATCATGTAAATAATTCACAAAATTATAGCTGTATACCCCATAAAAGTCATACCCACTTAAGGTAAATCACAATTATGTTTATATCATATTACATCACCATCTCCTTTCCTCTTTCACAATGAGAAGGTTCATCTTTTTTTAACTTACTTAAGTTACAAGTGCCACAGAAATTCAAATCTCACTAACAAATTAAGATTACAAAATAAGGCATTCTGCTCATTTAATGAAAGTAACACGCTTTGTGTAATAAAGCAAGTTCTTAACATTTGCAAATTTATAGCATCTGACCATTATATAGAAGGCAATCTTTACCAACAAGTCCAATTAACTGCTCCTTTCCAAGGAAACAGAAAACACACATAAAATGCTCAATTTTGACTATTTCTCCCAAACAGAAACTGATCTTATCTGTTTAATAAACTCCATCCTTAGAAGCAGGGATGAAAAATCTGACTATACCATTTCTAAGTCTGTAGGTCACACATTGATTTTTCAAATTATAGATCAAATCTAATTTGACAAATCCCTGTAGTGTTACTGGGGGGGGGGGACAAGAGGACTCAGAACACACACACAGACACACGTGTGTATATGGTGTGTGTGTGTGCATACATACATGCTGACACATGCCAACGGTTTCCTTAAGCATTAATTCTCCAGAAAGGATCAAATTCTTTATCACTGAGCTGCAGCATGTATGTAAGGGGCAGCACTGCAACCTGTATTAGCACAAGGTAAGAATTTGAATGAAATTTTAAAAAACTAGTACCTTGAACCAAAGAATTTACCAAAGATGAACTCTAAAATACGTATTTTTTTTGAAAGTTGGACATTAAGTGTTGCTTAAATAAACAAAAATAGAAGATAATTCAATATTCTACTGTCTAAATATTTTAAAGCAATGGTTATGTCATCATCAACAGGTAAAATGCACCTAATTTGGGTCTTTTGACACCTCTTGTTTTAAGTTGTACAATAAAGTTCTTCACAGTTTAAAATATTGTGAAGAAATATATTTATGTATAACTATTCACATACATACTATGTACACATACTATGTATTTGATGTAGCCATAAATTCTGAATATGTGTATATCAGCAGGATACCCCACACATGTGGCAAGGAACCCTGAATAACAGACTGGTATAGACTACGAAATGGTTTCCCAGAAAAGTGTGGAAATAACAAAAGATTATTATTATGAATAATTATAATAAAAAATTCTATCTTATTTACATAGTGCCTATCTCCCAAGAGGTAAATATACTTTTTTAGACATTTTTAGTATCTCTGTGATATGGGGGCATTGGGGACACTATCAATTCTCATTTTCCACAACCAAGTAACCTGCCCAGGATCATCAAGTTTAACAGTGGCAGAGTAAAATACAAACATAGAGATCTCCTAGTTCCCCAAATCTCCAATTACCAGATCCAATAGTCTTTTGGCAACACTAAAACTTACAATATTTAACAGTACATCTACCACAAAGGATTAATTTTTAAGTCTTATATTTGTGATTGTGCGTTATATTTATACCACAGGGAGATCAAAATGGTTTTTGGTTTTGGCAGATGAAAAAGTCTAACATTCAGTGTGATTATAATTCAGTGTAACTTCTCCAGTTTAAGTGCGACACAGCTGATTGGTCTACTGGGGAGATGCAATCAATATCTAATCACGGCCAAAGAGTTCTCAATCCAAACAGCTATTGCTTGATTACAGAGATAGCCTACAATCTTGTATTGTCTTAAAGGTCTTTTCTTTCTCCACATATGATACACACATATAAATAAGCATTTTAGCACAAAATGTACAGTTAGTATCAGTTCATGTTCAAATAAACAAAGGTCTTAAGGGTGAACTTTAAAGGCCAAGAGCTCCTCAGAGTGCATGTTATTTAAAGATCGTAGATCTGGCAACTTTAGAAGTAGTTTTGTAAAAATTGAGGCCTCATTTGGATGGTTTTTCATTATTAAGGTCCTTAGTGCACGAATGAGCGTTTCCTGCAAAGCCTCCACAGAGTTGACATTTTCTATTCCAGATCGATCTAATAGGAAATGAGGAACAGAGAAATACAGAGAAGACACATTATTAACAATAAATACATTTATAATTCCTGCTCATTCATCTAATTTAAAACACGAATTTATACACTGAAACAAAGGCAAAGACAACTGACAAAAATCACAAATTTCCTAGCTATTTATTATAATGTACATAGAGTACATTATACAAGACATTAAATAGATCGAAATTCTTCAGTGCTTTGGAATTTCTGTCCACAAAATACTACATGTTTTTGTTTTTGCTTTTCCTTATGAGACAAGGTCTCACTACGTAGTCTAGGCTGGCCTCAAACTCATAAAAGTCCAGCTGTCTCAGCCTCCCAAGTGATAATACTACATGCATGCGCTACCATAGCTGTCCAAAACTAGATTCTGATTTCTAAACTTAGATGCCATCTTCTGACTTCAACTACTTCTAATTAGCAAAATAAAATAATATAGTACACCGAAATGTATGTTTACTACACATGGATATATTGCCATTAGTATACTACCATACAGGGTAGACAGGCTGCCTCCAAAATGCCCTCCAACAGTCCCCTCATTCTGGTATTCAGATCCTTCTGTAACCCCTTCCCTCTTGGGTGGGCTAGAATTACTGCCTCACTGCTAATGAATAAAACAAGGCAAAAGTAACAAGAGGTCACTTACAAGATTGGGTTACCAAAAAAGACTATGGCTTCTATCTTAGGTACTCTTACTCCCTAGAGCCAGCTGCTATGCTGCATGTCATCCTATGGAGAGGGTCTCACGGTGTGGGACTGCAGTCTTCAGCCAACAGGCCACAAACAACTGACACTCAGCTCAAATGCTTTCAAGGAGGTGAGTCCAGCCAATAATCCCATGAGCCTAGAAACAGACCCTTCTCTACTCGAGCCTTTATAGGCCACCACAGCTCTGCAGTAAGCTGCACTACAACCTCCTAAGAAACCTCAAACCATCATAATAGTCATACTCCCAATCCTTGAAAATTGTAAGGTAATATATATTTGCATTTTAAGCCAAAAAGTTTTGAAGGAATTTATTATACAATAATACATAACACATCATGCAACTTTATTGCATTAGTTTTATTACCCTGCATTCACTTTCATTTCATATGCTGTTTACCCAGCTTATCATATAATATGTAAATAAATTAGTGATTTAGTATAGACCATCGATAAAGTTTGTTTGTTTGTTTGTTTGTCCTGAAATAGAGTTTCACTTTGCAGTTCAGGTTGGCCTTAAACTCACTTTGTAGCCTAGGCTGGCTTCAAACTTGCAGCAATCTTCCTGCCTCAGCCTCCTGTGCCACCATGCCCGACGAGCAATAAAGTATCATAGAACCAGTCAAACTTTATGTAGCTTGCCCAAGAACTTTCTTCATCAAGTGTTATTTTCTCTTTACAAATGGAGGCAGCATTGCATAAGAAACATGCAGTGACACTGACCTCCCCACAGCCCCTGCTACAGAGAAAAAAGCTGCAGAAGAAAAAAGACTCTTTTCTACAAGAAAGCAAACTTTTCTTGTCATTCATGCATTTTCATTTTTTACAAAGAAGTCTTTCATTATTCCTAATAGCTTAAAAAAGCCATTTGCAGTATTAGCATTTATAACAAGGACTAAAAAGTAACAGCAAAGCAGGTACAGGAACTATCACAAAGAATCAACAAACAGGATCTCATCCTATTGAAAAGCCTTTGTACAGCAAGAGAAACCACCAACAGAGTGAAGAGACAACTCCAAAGTGGGACAAAGTGTTTGCCAGCTATACCTCAGATAAAAGATTACTATCAAAAACACACAAAAAAACTCAAAAACACATCAGTCATCCAAGATTTAAAGACCCAATCCAAAAAATAAGCATCTGAGATGAATACTTCTTTGATGAAGAAATGCAAACAACAAATAAACATATGAAAGTGTTCACATCACTGGTCATTTGAGAGATGCAAATTAAAATGCATTGAGATTTTGTGTCACTCCAGAAAGAATAGCTGCCATCAAGAAATCAACCAATAACAAATGCTGGAAAGGCTGTGGGGGAAAAGGAATTCTTCTCCACTGTTGGTGGGAATACAGACTGGTACAACCATTGTGGAAATCAGTGTGGAAAGTCCTCAAAAACTATAACCAAAGGTCCCATTCGACCCAGCTAGTATAGTCCCCTTCTGGGCATCTTTTCAGCTAGTCTAGTCCCCTTCTGGGCATCTTCCCAAACCCTTCAATAATGCTTCCAAGAGTTTCTCTTGCCTCTGATTCTTTTGACAGAATCTCATTTCACTACGTAGTTCAAACTGGTCTTCAACTCACTATATAGTTCAGGCAGGCCTAAAACTCTCAGCAATCCTCTTGCCTCAGCCACTCAAATGCTGGGTTTATAGGTGTGTGAAGCCACACCCAGCTTCTTGCCTCTGATATTTACTGGCTTCCTGGAGTGGGGGGGCTTTTCTTTTTAAATATCCTTGCATTTCATTAAATCAGGCAGCAAGTACTTAATTTGTGTGCTGGTTACTATTTTGGGTGTAAGGAATCCAAGGTGAACAAATCAAATTTTGTTCAAGGAGCTCACATTTCACAAAAGAAAATACTTGCTTCAATCTTATTGGCATTAATTTATACTATCAAAAAGGGAAAAAAAAATCCGTGATCTTCTCCAACAAAACGGAGTAGAAACTAACACTATCAAGAGTCGGCCATTTGCTGAGTATTTGGCATTTAAATAACCTATGCTTCTCTATACAACTCAGAAATGCAGGGAAATAAATACCTGTATCTAGAAATGTAAATCATACTCATTTTCCTAAAGCTACTGTCTTTGTGATTTCAAGACCAAAGAACTCAATTACAAATCTGGCTAGATCATAAACAAAAATCTGCTGGAGTCTGTAACCTCTAAATGTACAGATTGAATTAGAAATCATCTTTGAAATGGTATACTACATTAGGCTGCACTATACATGTCTATCTTCTACTTCCATAACTGATTCTTCATCCCTCTCTCAAGTCTGTCCTCCTCACCACAACTTCTCTATGTACACTAACTCCCAGGATACCTCTGTAAAGACCAGACCAATGAGTGCCTGCCTAGCAAGTGCAAGGTCGTGAGTTCAACTCCCAGTACAAAAAAAAAAAAAAAAAAAAACCAGACCAATGGGCTTTCAAACATCTGCTTAGCCAATTATTAAAAATGTAGCCTTGGGTAACTTACTCAAGCCTTCAGTCTCTTAATTCCCTTACCCAACATAACAGGATAGCATGTCCTGGCTCACGTGAGAGCTGTATTTTAAGGACATTATACAATGAGATCTAGAAATTAATGAGCATGTCTTTTGATAACAATCCAAAATTTTTTTTAAAAAATAAAACTATAGATTCTAAGGAAATAAAAAAGCTGTTTTAAAGAAAAAGCAATTAAGGGCCAGGGATTTAGCTCAGTGGCATAAGCACCTGCCTGGCAAGTGCAAGGCTGAGTTCAATCCCTGGTACCAAAAAAAAAGGAAGAAAGAAAAAGCAATTATGATGTATTTATTTCTAAGCCAGTGACTGCAAACCTTGCAGAACTTCCAATGATGCAAAAAGCCTGCTGCAGCACACATACCACAGGTTTACCACCACTGTTCTAAGAGGTTGATACCGAACTTGAATAAGCAGCCCATTTCTTCCTTGGTACATGGATCATTCCCCGCTTCAAGCTGCAGTGATTTAGGGCAAAGACTTAGCATTTCAATCCAATGTAAACACTAGGGAACACTGTATAATCTGAATGTTGCAAACATGGCTTTTGACACTTCAACCTTAAAAGTGATAAATGAAGCATGGAAAACAATTAGTTACAGAACAGAGCATACATGCTTCAACTCCTGATTATATATAGACCATATCATAGCAAAAGAGGCCAGAGTATGAAGAAAGAATGATACAGTGCCTATGTATAATGAGGAAATTCTATCTAAATCATCCATGAGAGATGACACAGCAGTGAAAGATCACAGATCGGTGACGTGGCACACGCCTGTAATTCCAGCATTTGGGAGGCTGGAGGAGGATCATCATGAGTTTGGGTCCACCTGGGCTACATGGTAACTCCAAGGCCAGCCTGAACTTCACAGCAAGACCCTGTCAGGAAGGAAGAAAGGATGGACCGACACGAGGGAGGGAGGCAGGCAGGTGGGCAGGCAAGCAAGCAAGTTGAAAGATCAAAAAATGTGAGTGTAAGGCAGCCACTGTGGCAAATACCTATAATCCCAGCACTCTGGCAGGCTGAGGCAGGAATATATAGAGTTCAACCCCCACTCGGGGAGCTTAAAATGACTAAGCAGGACCTTATCTTGAACTTAAAAATTAAAAATGGGTGGCCCTGAAGCAAGGCCAGCAGATCGCTGTAGCTGCTGGTTTCAAACAGGAGCCTAAAGAGAATTCTTTCTGTGGTCTGATGGCCATTTCAGAACTTTGGAAATGGAATGGTCAATTCATCAGAAAGAAATAGCAGGTGAGTATGGCGGACTTTAGGGGGCCTGCAGGGGAGAGACCCTGGTGCCTCAGGACCTGCACCATGCGGTTGACTCGGGGTGCTGGGAGAACAAGGAGCTCTTCCCCTCTAAGGGGTGGCTGAGAGTATGGCAGACTTTCGGCGGCCCAAAGGAGAGAGACCCTGGCAAGTCGAGACCTGCACAGTGCGGGTGACTCGGGGTGCCAGGAGAACAAGGAAATCCCCCCACTCTGGAGGGTGGCTGAGAGTGTGGCAGACTTTTGGCAGCCCGAAGGAGCAAAACCCTGGCACATTGGGACCTGCACTGTGTGGTTGACTCGGGGTGCCGGGAGGACAAGGAACTCTTCCCCTCTCTGGGGGCGGCTGAGAGTGTGGCAGACTTTCGGCAGCCTGAAGGACAGAGACCCTGACAAATCGGGACCTGCACCATGCAGTTGACTTGGGGTGCCGGGAGAACAAGGAACTCCTCCCGTCTCTGGGGGGCGACTGTGATCCTGCCTGCGTGTGGGCTGAGAATCAGACATCTCGTGTGTCCTGTCCCCATTCCGTCTCCCCCCTTCCTCTTCCCCCTGCCTAGCAAGTGGGAGCCAGTGAACTACACATCTTGTGAAAAGATTGGCTATGTTTACGTAATATGAGCTCTCCATATGCAAGGATAAGGACAACCATTTGGAAGAAAACAAGAGACAATATGACAGATAGTGAAGATCTCTGGTTGTCTAGCTTTGAAATTTATGCTTTCTTATGTCCCATTCTGTTCTGTTTTGTTGTGTTAAATTTTACTCCCTTTTAAAATAAAATAAAAAAAATTTTTTTTAATTAAAAATGGGCTGGAGCTATAGCTCTGTGCAAAGGCCTTGGGTTCAATCCCTTCCTAGTAGAGTTAAACAATTTGACATGCAGAAAAACAAGGCATATAGGACTCCAATTAGCAATGATCAAAAAAATCCACAGCCAGGCATACAATAGTCAAGATTCCAGAAATTCAACCGAGAACAGAATCTTAAAAAGTTGTTAGGAAAAAAAATCAGCCATAAAGGAAAGCCTATTAGAATAGAACCACAGCTGACTTCTCTGCACAAATTCCCAAGTCAAGGACAGCCTGGAGTGAAGTACTCCAAATTCTAAAAGAAAACAACTTTCAACCCACACTGATGTATCCTGCAAAAGTATCTTTCAAAATTCATGGAGAAGAAAGATACTTCCATGACAACATCTGAGGAAACTTATGACCACAAAACCGGAATTCCAAAACATTCTAAAGGACATTCTCGAAAGAGATAAGGACTACAGCTCCATGAATCCAAACAAAGGAATTCACCAGGAAAGACAAACAATTACAGGAAAGAAAAAAAAGGGGCAGCCAACAACAGGAAAGTAACATTTCAAGGATAAGTCAATACATATCAGTTATAACCATCTATGTTAATGGTCTCAATTCACCACTCAAGAGAAGACACAGACTGGCAGAATGGATCAAGAACCAAGATCCAATAATATGCTACATATAAGAAACACATTTTAATTCAAAAAGAAATTCACAGATTCAAAGTCAAAGGATGGAAAACACTACTCCATGCAACAGGAAACTGTAAAAAAAACAGGGGTAGCTATTCTATTTGCAGACAAAGTAAATTTAGAGTCAACACTGATTAAAAGATAAAGAAAGTTACTATATCCTCATAAAGGGAACAATGCAAGAGGAAGAGATATCATAAATCTATATGCAACAAATACCAGTGCACCCAACTATATAAAACAATTACTAACACACATGAAAAATCAAGCCCTAATACAACTGTATTGGGAGACCTCAATACCCCACTGTCATAAAAAGACAGATCAACTAGGCAAAAAATCAATAATGAAATATTGGAACTAAACCAAACTTTTGCCCAAATAGACTTAGCAGATGTCTATGGAGTGATCCACCCCCCACAACATCAGAATATACATTCTTCTAAACTACACATGGGACATTCTATAAAACACACCATAAAAAAAAAACCACCAATGGCAGAACCCAGGAGCCTGCACAAAGAAGCAATTCTCCTGCCCTGTTGGCAAGGGCCTTCCTCCAGCGTGATTCAGGAGGAGCACCAGAGAACAGCCCCAGAGATCCGGCCACAGCCATGGTGGAACCCAGGAGCCTGCACAAAGAAGCAATTCGCCCGCCCTCTTGGTAAGCGCCTTCCTCAGGCTGAGCCAGGAGGAGAACCAGGAGTGTCTCTTGAATCTACCAGTGTGCAGGCTTGGAATCAAACATCCCAACCAACCCCCCCCAGAACTGGAGACAGAGGTCTGAGCATCTCTGGGCAGGATGACTGTATGCAACATAGCAAATACGGGGGTCTCCTCTACCTTCTCTTTGAAAGCAAGTGTTGTTTTCAGTTTTGTTTCATTATGATTATTTGCTACACTCTATTCAATATTCTCTTTCGATTGATTTTATAATGTTCTATCTTTGGTTTGAGTTTGCTATACTTAATTGACTAGACAACTACTGTGAAGATAATAAGATATACTATGGTATCTATTACTGTTATCCCGGTAACCTACTGTAAACTTCTGTACCAAATTCACTACACTGTCTCAATTGGCTTTGTTCTGTCTTGTTCTGTTGTATTTCTACTACTTTTAAAATAAAAAAATATATATATATTGACTCATAGAACATGGTTAAGCAAATGCAAAGGAACTGAAATTATCCCATGCATACTATCAGAACACAGTGCAATGAAAATGGAAATCTATGTCAAAGGAAACCACAAGAACTTCATATAAACACATGGAAATTAGCACCCTACTGAACAACCAATGGGTCACAGATGAAATTAAAAGACGAAATTAGACAGTTTTTATAGCATAACAATAATGATAATAAAATATACAGAACTTGTGGGACACAATGAAAGCAGTCTTAAGAAGGAAATTTATAACAGTAAATATCCTAACAGGAAAACAGAGCAAGCGCATATAAAAACAACTTAATCTTGAACCTCAAACTTCTATAAAAAAAAAAGAGCAGGCTAAACCAAAAGGTCTTACAAGGGAGAAAATCATAAAGATCAAAGCAGAAATTAACACACTGGAGACTAAATACAAAGAATCAATAAATCCAAGAGTTCATTCTTTAAAAGATTAAATAACACTGACAAACCCTTAGCCAACCTTATCAAAAAAAGAACAAAGACAAGATTTAAATCCACACACTTGGGAATGAAAAGGAAAAAAATCACAACAGACCTTGCAGAAATCCAGAAAATCATCAATTACTACTTTAAAAACTTGTGTTCTAATAAGACGGAAAATAAGAAGTCGACAAATTCCTAGATACATAAAGAATTACCAACCTGGGGCCTGGGATTTAGCTCAGTGGCTTATGCGCCTGCCTGGCAAGCACGAGGTTGTGAGTTCGATCCCCGGTACAAAAAAAAAAAGGAAGAGAAGGTCAACCCCCCCCCCAAAAAAAGAACTACCAACCTGAATCAAGAAGACATAAAAATCCTAAATAACCCAACATCAATAAATGAAATAGAAAATGTAATTAAAAACCTATCAACAGGCTGGGGATTTAGCTCAGTGGCCTAAGTGCCTGCCTGCCAAGTGTGAGGTCATGAGTTCAATCCCCAGTACCCCAAAAAAAAAAAAAAAAAAAAAAAACACCTATCAACAAAGGCTGAGGATTTAGCTCAGCGGTATAAGAACTTGTTTTGCAAGTATGCATGGTTGTGAGTTCAATTCCTGGTGGGGGGGGGAATCAACAAAGAAAAGCCCAGGCCCTGCTGAATTCTACAGAAAATTTAGTGAAGACCTAATAATGCCACTACTTCTCAAACTCTTTTATGAAACTGAAGGGTAGCAGTACTCTCAAACGCATTCCTGGAAGCAAGCATTACTCTGATTCCAAAACCAGAGAAGGATCCAACTCAGAGGAATTACAGGACAATCTCCCTAGTCAACACTGATGCAAAAATCCTCCATAAGATACTGCCAAACAGACTGCAACAAAAAGTCAAGAATACTGTACCCCATGATGAAGCGGGATTCATCCCAGGGATGCAGGGATGGTTTAACATACTTAGGACCACAAATGTGACATACCACATTAACACAAAGACAACAATCACATGATCATCTCAATAGATTCAGAAAAAGCTTTTGACAAAGTCCAGCACCCATTCATGATAAAAATCCTACAGAAAATCAGAATAGATGATCTGTATCTCAATCTGATAAAAGCCATCTATAACAAACTAACAGCCAACATTATACTAAATGGACAAAAACTGAAAGCCTTCACTCTAAAATCAGGAACAAAACAAGGACATCCACTGTCTCCACTCTTACTCAACACAGTCCTGTAGCTGGAGCAATGAGACAAGAGACAGAAACAAAAAGGAATAAAGAAATCAAGAAGTTAAACTATCCTTATTTTCAAATGACACGGTACTCTACTTAGAAGACCCCAAGAACTCCACCAAAAGACTTCTAGATTTAATGAGTTAACAGAGCTGGTTACAAAGTCAAAACTCAAAAATCAATAGCCTTTTTGTACACAAATAACAAGCTCACTGAGAGAAATCAGTGAAACAATTTACAACAGCATCCAAAAAGATGAAATACCTAGGAATCAATCTAACAAAGGATATAAAAGACCTCTACATTGAAAACTACAGGACTCTGAAAAAGGAGACTGAAGAGGATATGAGAAAATGAAGAGATATCTCCTGTTCTTGGATAGGAAGAACCAATATAGTGAAATTGGCCATACTTCTAAAACTGTTATACACATTCAATGCAATCCCAATCAAAATTCCAGTAGCACGTCTCACAGAATTAAGAGAAAACAATCTTAAGATTCATCTGGAAACAGAAGAGACCTAGAATAGCAAAGGCAATCCTGGGAAATAAAGACAAGACAGGGGGCATCACAATCCTTGAATTGAAATTATACTATAAAGCTACCATGATTTTAAAAAAAAAGTGTGATAATGGGGAAAAAAACAGACTTGAAGATCAATATAACAGATTAGAAGTTGCAGAAACAACTGCAGACACACTAAGCCACCTTTATCTTTGACAAAGGTGCCCAACACATTCACTGGAAAAAAGACAGCCTCTTTAATAAATGGCACTAGAAAACCTGGACCCATATTTTTCACCATGTACTAAGCCAAAATCAGAATGGATTAAAGATCTTAATATTAAAACAGAAACATTAAATCTCCTGGAAGATAGAGTAGGTAAAACTCTTGAAGACATTGGTGTAAGAAAAGACTTTATGAACAAACCCTCAACTGCACAGGAACTATCACAAAGAATCAACAACTGGGATCTCACCCTACTGAAAAGCTTTTGCACAGCAAGAGAAATCACCATCAGAGTAAAGAGAAACCCATAATGTGGGAGAAAATGTTTGCCAGCTTTTCCTCAAAGGATTACTATTAAGAACAATAGAAAAAAAATTTTTTTTAAATCCTCCCAGATTTAAAGATCCAATCCAAAAATGGGCATCTGAGATGAATACACATTCTCAGATGAAATACAGATAGCAAATAAATACATGAAAAAATGTTCAACATCACTGGTCATTCAAGAGATGCAAATTAAAACAACACTGAGATTCTCACCCTGGAAAGAATGGCTATTATCAAGACATCAAGCAGTATCAAATGCTAGAGGGACCGTGGGTAGAAAGGAACCCTTCTCCACTGGTGGTGGGGATGCAGACTGGTGCCACCACTGTGGAAATCAGTGTGGAGATTCCTCAAAATATTACTAGAGGTCCCATTCGACCCAGCCATTCCCCTTCTGGGCATCTTCTCAAAAGAATTAAAAACACCGTATCACAATGATGTACATGCACCCATGTTTATAGCAGCACAGTTTATAATAGCCAGATCTTGGAAACAACCTAAATGCCCACTGACTGAGAACAGATTAAAAATTTCTCTACAGATTTCTCTACAATGGAGTACTACCCCGCCATAAAGAAGGATAAACTAGAGGCTAATAGGTAAATGGATGCATCTTGAGAATATACTTATTAGTGAGATAAAAACATATATGTATAAACATCATATTGCTTCATTAGTGTGACAAGCTGAAAGAAAAGACATATATGTGCATGCATATGTATATAAAAAATTGTTAAGACAGTTATACTACTGATTTCTGAGTTCACTGAAGAGAAAGATTTGTGAGGTATTGTTTGGAGAACTGAATACAGATGTCTTGTGCTCTGGGTGACTGATTTGGGGATGACAATTCGCAATATATGTACCACTGTTGCCCCCTGATCGATGTGTTTCAAAATTTTGTTGTAGTTTTTTTTTCTTTTTTGATTTGCTTTTATCCTTAAATAAAACAGAGTTGACAACAAAAAAGAGCTCAAAAGCCCTAGATATTCCTACAACCAGGGACTGACACCACACTAGGGTCACATGGTACAATGCCTGCCTTTAACAGGACAAAATTAGTTATCCAGATCACACTGAAAATTCAATGGCAAACCTGGACTAAAGGTACAAAAGCTACAACTTACATAATTATGTATCTTTGCAATAAACCATACCAATGCCTCTTAATGCTTTTAACATTTTCAAGTAACCCACATAGCTAAAACTTGATTGACATTTTGAACTACATACCTACAGATACAATGCCAGAAAAAAACAAATCCACAAAATATTTATACCAACAAAAATTTAACAAAAAGCTAAAGTGGTAAATGCAAAGCCCAAATTTAAAAAGCATTTACTACTAAACCTTGATTTATACAATCCTGATTAAAAGAGAGAGAGAGAGAGAGAGAGATGCTAGGCATGGTGGCACACACCTTTATAATCTCAGCACTCTGAGAAGCTGAGGCAGGAAGATATCAGAGTTAAAGCCTGAGCAATTTAGTGACTCAGCAAGACCAAGGCCCCACTCCTCAAAATTAAAAATTAAAAAAAATTTTTAACAATGTAGCTCAGTACAAAGGTCCTAGTTTCAATCCTCATTACCAAAAAAGGGGGAAAAAGGGTCGGGGATATAGCTCAGCAGCACAGTGCCTGCCTGTCAGGTCGTGAGTTTGATCCCCCACACCAAGAAAAAAGAGGGGTGGGGGAAAAAATAATAGGTTAGTATAATTTCTCATTTTCTGTTACACTTTATTACCTCTGTATAGCTGGCTAGAGAACCTAGTCAGCTGACTACAATCTAGACGTGGCAACCATGGAACCTTCTTGCTTACCTGCAGATACCAGGACAACTGCTGTAAACAAGCTCATCTCTTCATCACTCAGCTGGAGGGCATTTAGCTTTTCACTAAATTCAAACATAGAGTTTAGTAGATCCCCTGCTCCCATTGAGTGTAAGTCATCCACACTATACTTCTTTCCACTTAAAAAAGTGACAGTACGTTCCTTCGCATCAAACAATGATGCAAACCGTACCATCAAAACCTGGAAAAAGAAAAAGATTTAAATGTATTTGGAGAAGTTCAGCAGTAATTGTAATAAATCAGTGTTCAAGTCAGTTAAGAAACAGCCTAAATACAAAAGAAAATTGTAAAAGATATTGCTTATTTTTTACCTGGAACCACTTTCTCTACCAAAACAAGAAACATTCCAAGGTGAGCATCAGAAAAAAAAAAAAAAAAAACAGCCACCAACAGCAAAACACTTTTTTGAGTCCTGTGACACTCTGTAACTCCACTTATAAAGACTCTGAAATGCAAATCTAAAATTAAAGCAAGCAATAATGCCAAGAAATTTTAAAATGGGCTGTAGCCAAAGGCATTAAACTCTTTAGGTTACTATAAATATCACATGGTCTCTGTGCCCTAAGCAAAAGAACAATATTCCAATGCAGCAACACCTGGAAATAGCAAAACACCAAACGCAGTCAAGACAAACACAGATGAACTGTAATTAGATTACTTCAGGAAACTATAACCCAAAATATTACAAAGACCACTATCACAATAAAAGTATTCTAAATACCAACTTATAATTGCTATTAAAACCCAATCAGTTGAAAATTATATTACATACCTACACCTCTCCCCCTATTACACTGACTGGTGACATCAACAGTCTGTATTTCTATAATCAAAGGATGCTCCCAAACAAACACTTTAACAACATTATCATTAGTCATTACTGAGGGAAAAAAAAAACAGGAGTAAGCCTGCTATGAAAATGGAATGGAGCTAGCCTTAGACACAACAATGCCAAGACAAATTATAAGGTAGAAATAATGCTAGTTCTGGAGTACAGGGCTTGTGTTCTAATTCCTGATGTGTTATGAGTTTACTGCTAATGCAGGAAAAGTGTCTTCACCTTGGTAGGTCATGGTTACCTTTCAAAATCAGTACGTTGAACTTGGTCACTGACTTTCCTTCTAGCCTGTATGTGAAGTGTAATGTTTTTCTTCAACTTGAGAATTCTAACCTGTAAGTTTGGCTTTTTAATTACTCCACAGATGTTTTGTGACTATGGTTTCTTTCTTCTCCAAGTACTCCAGAAAACAGAGCCTGAGGCAAATGCTTCTATGGGCTGTGCACTGGCACACATGAAAACAGGAGTGAAGAAAAAGAAATGAGACAGGAAAGAGAGCAAGAGAATACTAGGGCAGTGGTGACTAACTTATGGCACCTGTGCTGCAGCCAGCTGTTTGTTATCACTGAATGTTCCAAAAGGTCCTCCACTGCTGTACTGGGGCGGGGGGGTGGGGGTATATTACTTGCAATTTAATAGCAAGAGCACTGACAGCACCATCTTGTGGGACCATTCAAGAGAAGATGAAAATACAGGCCTAGCCCACAAGACATCAACTTCTCACAACTCCCCAAATTTCATTTATGCTTAAGAAAGCTCCAAGCAGAACCTAAAGCTTTTCCTGCCTCAGCAGCAACAGTGAAGCCCTGAGACAGACAGGAAGAGAAAGGCACTGGCTGACAGGTCCTACCCAAGGTGGCAGCAGTGGCTGCCCAAGGCCCAGGCAAAGTGCATCCCTGCAAAGGAGGCTAAAGGAAAATACGCAGGCAATGATTCTGAAGCCTGCAGATGCTGAAAGGACCTAAAGTGGCACAAGAGATAGCTGATAAATCCTAATATTCTATAATCTCCTTAATGATAAAAAGTGCATTCTATTCTCCCTTCTTACCCTCTTCTAAGTACAGCAAATACCAGACTATAGCTACGCTTCTGCAAGTGTCCTAACACTGCAAAAACTACCAACTTCATACCTAAAAACAATGAACCTGGACTCTGTACGCTGGGGATTACAAAGCACCTACAATTCAAGTCCCAAGTAAGTGTATTTACCTACTCTCTTCTGAAGGCCTAAGACAGTTATTCTTTTGATGACAGTTTCACACTCTGAACTATACTCAGAAAAGAATGAAAATTCTACATGTCCTGCATCAATATTCAAGATAAATGAAACCTACCTCAAAAGTCCCAGCCTTTAAAAGGTTGACCTGGTCATGCTGAGAGAGATCCCTGAACCCAGGAATACGCTTTGCAAACTCCACCACTTCTTTCACTGCTGGTGTGAAACTCATCGAAAATTCTTCCCAGATTTCATGCCCCGATTTATGTGGATCCACATATGGAGACTTACTCATAGGACAAACCTTGTATACATAAAACAAACAACAACAAAAAACTCTTAAATTGTGAAATATGGTAAAGAAATTTCAAAAGTGCATCTCAATCATGGGAAACCCCAATGTGAAATAGCCATCAAAAATGTTAAAAATCTGCTATTAACCCTTGCTCTTCTGGCTGTTCACCTTATTATAAGGCATCTAAGGCAATAAATATATACAAGCTTTCAATTTACAATTTAAAAATAGACAATTTCTAGTCAATGACAGATGACTAGGCATTTAAATAAAAGAGGTATAAAGGAAGTACATTTTAAATTTAAAAAAAGGAAACTGAATTTACATATCGATTACCTACTATAAAGAGTTAGCCAAAGCAAAAACCTTATCAAGCTATTTCAAAAACTTACTGTACAGGTTTAAGAATTTATTTTATGGGCTGAGGATTTAGTTCAGCGGCATAAGCACCTGACTTGCAAGCGCACAGTCGTTGAGTTCGATCCCCGGTACCAACAACAACAACAAGAAAAGTATTTTATAACATTGCCACCACTTTATGCTGGTATAGTGCTTCATGGTTTTTGAAACACTCAAAATGGTCTGATTCTCAACTCAGTAATGCCTAATGATAAATGATTTTTTTTTTTCTTTTTTGCTGTGGCAGAGAACAAAACCAGGGTCTCATGGATGGTAGGCAAGCACTCCAGTACTGTTCTAAACCTCACCTTCTAACGATCATTTCTTAGACAAGAAACACTCTGAAAAGTTTAGTGACATCCAAACATGGCTGTAAGTCACAGGCCGAGGACCCATGTCTACATTCCTAGGACCCAAGTCTACATTTTGTTACTATTTCAAAACTCCCTTATTTCTTTTCTTTTTTTTTGGGGGGGGGGGTACTGGGGATCGAACTCACGACTGCACACTTGCAAGGCAGGCGCTTATGCCCCTGAGCTAAATCCCCAGCCCAACTCCCTTATTTCTAAATAGGCAAATTTACAAAGCTGCAATTTCCAAGAAGGTAATAAGGTGCTTTGCTTTAAGAAGTTTACGGATCCTTGATGTCATTAACAGTAACAGTGGTATGCCCACTGACCTCCACTTGGTTCAATCAGATACAAGATGTATCTTTTAAAATGTGAACTGACTGAGAGCGGGGAAAAATAGGAAGTCAAACACTAGAAAACATGATCAAACTGTACCGTCTAGTCTTACTAGTAAAACCAACCTTTAAATTTTCATTAAATCCATACAAGATTCAGGTATGGGATGATTCTAAAATCATGGAGACTATCATGAAATCAGAATCTAAATACTTACAGATTTTTCCTTCCTCATGGACACTAAGCCCAACAAAATATAAGGTCATGTTTTAGATCCACTGAATCAAACACTTGCAAAGGACAAAAAATTAAACATGAAGACTGGGATAGAGTCAACTAGTTTGAAAATGAAAAAAGAAGACTTTAATTACCTGACAGTAGAAAATACCAAGCACTACCAAAGGACCTCATGGTGTAAACTGGAAATCATTCGGAACTGCTGTTTTTGATGAAATTTTGGCTGAATACAAACACTGAATTTTCATGTAGAATGTTGTATTTGATGAAAAAAAAAACTTGAATGATATGAGTAACATTAACATCTCACAGGATGAAGTATGAGAAAAATCCTTAGAAATTAGCCTATTAATATTCCTAAATTATTAAACAATAAAGCATCTAGGGTCTATATCCAAAGATCTTTCCCTAATAGTTTTTTTAAAAAACTCTCTCTGCTGGGCCACTACATGGGCCTGAAGTCCCAGCTATTAACAGGAAGACTGCTTGAGCCCAGGAGGTTGAGGCCAGCCTGAGCAAAACAGCAAGACCTTATCTCAAAACAACATAAAAAGAGAAAATAAAAATGCCTCTCTCCACAGAAAGCAAAGAATTTCTGACTATAGTAAAGTAAAAATCGGGATTCTGCGAAAATACCAAAGCAAATAAGGTGCTCATTAATTACACTTCATTTCCAAAGGGATTTCTGAGAATTAAAGGACCAATTCTGTACAGATCATTTTCACATAAAATCTTCATCCCAATCACAGTATCAATTAAATCACAAGCTTGTACATAGCTTTGTATAAAATCAGGTCTTTCAATAAATGTTTATTAAAATTGAAGTAAAATACTGTACAAAACTGATGGTTTATTTCTCTTTAGGCTTTCTGACCCACCTCCCAAGGTGGTTTAATCCCCCAAAAAAAAGAAAACCTGTAAATCTTTCCTTGATACAAGGTGAGCAAAAAATTGATTTCACTATACCAGATGCATCCTCCCTCCAGTGTTGCACACGTAACTATTCTTGTTCTCATTCTGAGAAAATCCATCTATTGGAACTCTATCACATACTCTTTGAGTATAAGCATTGGAGAAGTTCATACAATGTCCATTTGCCATACAAATGGCATGCCCATTGGGGTAATGCATTACGTTCCTCCCTTTGTACTGTCCATTGACACTGAGATGCTGCTGGCTCTCACAGGAAAAATGGCTGTTCAGCCCTTTGCCACAATGGTCATGATTTAAATTATATTGCTCCATGTTTTTGGGAATCCGTTCTCCCCTCTGCAGCTGCATGTTCTCAGCTGAGTTTTCTCGCTGCTCTTGATTATACATAAAGGTATCCTTGTGTGCTCTGGTCACCATGCCAATCACTTCTTCCTTTGCAAAATCAGAAGCAGAAGGAGGAAAGCTTTTGATGTTTTCTTGCTCCAACTGGGGTTTGGGTCGCAGTTGTTCCTGGGCAGGCAAGGCTGTCTGTTCCTGATGGTCTATTAATGTGTCATTCTGCAAGTGACTACTGAACTGGCTGTTCATCATGGTCTTCATCGCACTTTGCATTTCAATTAGCATCCTCTGTTTTTCACGCTTAGGAATACGACCAAATCGAACAGCTATTAAGAAAAAAAGTAATTTAACATTCTAAATAAGACCTGTCTGTGTAAAAGAATAGCAAAAGTATCTCTGGTAGCTATGGCCTCTAGTCATACAAGTAAAGAACGTCTGTATGTCTCTAGTCCAAATTCTTCTAAATTTGCTGGTCTTGATGTAGCAAAGAAAATGAGAAATGGAGAGGAACTTTTCCATTTTTCTCACAAAATAAAGATAAGCAGATTTAAAGATTAGCAGATTTATTTCCTGAGTACTTTACAAGCAAAATCTAAAAATAAATATAACTAATGAAAACCAGTTTGAAGCAGACCAGCATTACTACACAGTCCCTTATTAACAGTGTGCCATATTAACAAAGTGCCAGAAGAGACAGTGCACAACTGTCTCAGCCACTTAGGAGGCTGAGACAGGAGGATTGCTGTGAGTTCAAGGCCAGTCTGGGCTACATAGTGAGTTGAAGGCCAGCCTGGACTACATAGGGAAACTGTCTCAAAAGATCCAAAACAGTAATTCATTTTTTTAACCTTACTCTCAAAAAACCGTATTAAACTACCTGCGCTCTTCTTTTCTGGTTTCTTAAAAGAAAAAGAAACCTCTTTACACCCATATATACACAATCAATAGAACTGCAGTTACTGCAAAGCAAATTTGCTGGATTTTAATTAAAACCAATGATACAAAAATTTGATCAGCCATTCTCTATTTTCTTTAGATGCTAGTCTCAGAAGGTAGGCTGTCTCTAATAATCCTCTCTAAAGGAAAGAAAAGCTACTTTCTAGTCTAGTTTTTTTTTTGGGGGGTGCCAGGGATCGAACTCACGACCTCACATTTGCTGAGGAGGCACTCACACCGCTGAGCTAGACCCCCAGCCCTAGTCTAGTATTTACACAAGACAATAAAAATGTAATATAACTACCCAGCAAAACAAGCCTTACGAATTATAGTCTGTAACAATATCATTGTCAAAAACAGTATTACTATGCTTTATATTTATCTCTAGTTCCTTCCTATAATTGACTGTCACTTTTACTTCAGGGGGAGCAATCCCAACAACCAACCACTATCATTAGAACACAAAACAAATAGTGCTACAAAACAAAAATGTCAGGTAATTCAAAAAACATTAATTGCTGAAATCTCTTATCCTAAAGTCTTTAATATTCTATTTCCTTATCAGCAAGATATTAGAGTAACCAAAACAAATGCCTAAATGACCCTTCCCTAGATAAATAGGAAGTTAATACTTAGCAATTCTTAACAAACTCTACTAGACTAATACCTCTAAAAACCTCATATCCCTGTCATCTTAACAGACTATCCAGAATTGAGTGTCCAATCTTCCAGTGATATCACTCACAAATAATAATCACAGTTTCACAAATTAGCACAACTTTTGTTTTCCCTAAGAATAGATTACGCCAGAACTAGATGGCCACCTCCACTTGACTTTAGTATTTAATATAAATTTTGCATTACTTTGCATGTGTTTAGAATCTGTGCCCCCAAAGTACACCATATTTCAGGCCAACAAAGTGATAGATAAATCATGGAAAAAATGGATCCCTCAAGGAGGATGTTGTGGTGCACATCTGTAAACCCAGCACTCAGGAGGCTGAGGCAGGAAGATCATTGTGAGTTTGAGGCCAGCGTAGACCACAAAGTGAATTCAAGACCAGCCTGAACTACACAGGGAGACCCTGTCTCAAAGACAAAAAAAAAAAAAAAAAAGGATCCTTCAGTAATACTAAAAAATCAAGAAGACTCAGTCAAAAATTCCTATTTGAGGAAATGCAATCTTTAGAAATGTTTTTAAAAAGCTGTCAGTAAAAGGGGGAAAATGCTTTGTTTCTTGGTTTTTTGTTTGTTTGTTTTTGGTTTTCTGTTTTGTTTTGGGGGGGCTTGGGTTTTTTGGTTTGGTTGGGGTTTTTTTGTTTGTTTGTTTGGTTGGTTTTTGGCTTTCGGTTTTTTGAGACAGGATCTTTTTATGATATAGTTCAGGCTGCCGTTGAACTCATTATATAGCTCAGGCTAGCCTTGAACGTGCAGTGATTCTTCTGCCTCCCAAGTGCTGAGTTTAGAGGCATATGCCACTAAGCCTGACCAAAAGTGGGTTTCTGAAAGCAGGGGGGGAAAAAGCTGATCCAAAAGCTGTTTGTGAGTTGACAATGGTAAAATCTGATTAATCAATTTAATGTCCTATAAAGCATCAAAGCATCCTTTCTGAAGTATGTTCACCCTAATCATAAGAAGGCCACTAGTAACTTGGCTTGTAACTCCAGTCGGTACTAAGGAACACACACGAAGCTTCACACACTTCCGAACACTCTGCACACTGAGAACATACCATCTCTCGACATCCCCACAGACAGACACTTTTTGAATCGACACTGCTGACACCTGTTCCGATTCATCCTCATGATGGAACAATTTTCGTTCTTCAGGCACTTCTTGTACTGAATGTTTTGCTGAATACTTCTCCGAAAGAAACCCTGTGGACAAAAGATTTACTCATTCATTTGAAATTCCAGATGAATTCCTTGTAAGCACTGTTCCCATGCCTACCTAGGTGACTTAGTATGTGGGAAATGATTTTGGCTTAAGACAGAGAGAAACAATACTGACACAAAGAATTTAATTCAATTGTCACTAATATCGACAAACAGGTGCTGCCTTTATCTGCCAAATAAAATCCGTATCTTTGCGCTTGTCCAAAAAGCACCCCTCATACTACACTGCCCTCTCTTACCCAACCTTACCTGCAGCCACATTTTTCATCTCATACTTCTAGTCATATGCAAATTCCAGAACTCTTGAAATATAAATGACCAATCCGTAAAAAGCTGACAGAAAATGTGTTTATTGCTGTAACTCCCTCACTAGAATCTGGCACTGCATTGGCAGGGGCCAGTCTTTTGTGGATCATTACCTGCTGGCACTGGCAAGGCCTCTCGGATGTTAGGTGCTTCTGCCTGTATATCAGCAACAGGTGTTACAGCACACACCCCCAAACCAGCCAAGGAGCAAGGAAAGACATTTCTCAGCCAAATGGCTACAAATGGCTGTCTTTACTACAGGCTAATAATTTAAGTACACACTCAGCAACAGGTCCTCAAAGAGCTCCAGCTTCCAGGCAGAACGAAAAAACAACTTAATTACCAAAATTATTTTAAACTGCCTTTTCCCTGAATGCTGACTAAACATTTCATAAATCTTTATTAAGCAGTTGTGGGATATAGCATTTTTATGTTTTATTACTATCATACTACATACTTGACTTGGATACTACGAGAGCAAAACCAAATACATTTTTAAGAAAGTACTAAAACAAAAACATATAAAGAATGCACGATTCATCTCATTCGGCTTGTGTTTTTGTTAGCTATAATGTGAGCATGAATCCTACCTCACTATTGCCTACTTCACATTTTTGTTAAAAAAAAAAAAAAAAAAGCAGTTATTTACACAATTTTTAAAACACTAGAAGCTGGATGTAGTGGTGCATGCCTGTAATCCCAGCACTGAAGAGGCTGAGGCAGGGATTCAAGGGCAGCCTGAACTAGATAGCAAGATCCTATCTCAAAAAATCCAAAAAAATAAAGAAAATAAACAAAACAGTAGGAAAAAGCTGTATTTACAAAAAAGTAATGACTACTCTCGTGAACTGACTTAGCCATTAAAAGCTAACAAACTCACAATTCATTTAGAACCACCCTCTTTCATCACATATATTCACTATCTCTTTACCTACTACATCTTGCCAAAATCAATTCCTTCATCTAGCTTGAAGTCAAGAACATGTCTTTGGCATGTTAAATTTTGGTAACAGGAGAAAGGACTATGCCATATATGAGACAGGGTGAAGACTGACTGCTGACTGATTCTAGTTATAAGTAGGGCGGTATAGATTACCTTATTTGGAACTATTCAACCAACCCTCAAGTAGTGATAACCAGGAAATATGCAACTAAGTGAAGGCATTTTACAATTCCCTAGAATTATTCCCAATTCCCAGAACCTGACATATCAGAATGTCAAGCTATCTGATAAGACCTGCTATGGTTTTAATGTGCTCCCCACCCCAAGTTCATGTGTTGGAAACGTAATCTCCAAGGTAAAAATGCTGAGACAGGACCTTTAAGAGGGCTCTGCCTTCATGAATCAGATTAATACTGTCATTGTAGGAGTAGGTTTGTTATAAAAGTGAGTCCCCCCCACACACACACACACTCAACACATCTTTCAGCAAGTGTGCACACTTGATGACTGTTAAGTTCTCTCTCTGTGGTGCCTTCTACCATATGACACAATAAGGCCCTCACCATATGCAGCCCCATGATCGAGGACTTCTCAATCTCCAAAACTCTGAGCCAAATAAACTTTATAATCTACCCAGTCTTTATTATTTTATTACAGCAGTACAAAACAGAATTAGGTCAAGACCTAATTCACAGTTTGGCCTAAACAAAGTTCCACTGAGGCAGTCACAATGCCTACCTGTTTTGCTCCTTGCTGCTTCCCTACCACTTAGAGCATGTACTTGACACACCCGCTCATACTGTTTGCTTCAGTGACACAGCAAATTGGGGGGAGGGGGTTGTTTGTTTTTGTTTTCATTTTGCTATTTTTGCTTTCAACAAATCTGTTTTGATAAAAATTTCAACAGAAATACTTTCATGGCAGAGGTGATGGTGCCCATCTGTAATCCCAGCTAGCTGTAACACCCAGAGACCGAGGTAGAAAGATCTCAAGGTCCAAGCCAGCCGGACAAGCTTAGCAAGATCCTATCTCAAAATAAAAAATAAAAACTCTAGGGATATAGATCAGCAAAAGACCATTTGCCTATCATGTATGAAGCCCAAGGTTCAATCCCCAGAACTGCTCCACCTCCCAAAAAATTATTTTATATTTCATACTATATTATGAATAAACTAATAAAATTATTTCATAATGCCTAAAACCAGACCATCTGATTTCTCTCTCCCTCCTAGATTATCAACTGTGGAAATTTGCAAAACTAATCTCAATTTCTTTACCCCTGGTTATCAGAAGTTTAAGGAAAAAAAAACATGCTTTACCTTACAGCCTTCACAAGCATGAACACCATAGTGGAATCCTGATGCCACATCCCCACAGACTTTACACAGTAGAACCATGCCACTAAATTCTAGAGCACAAACAGACATGAGGTGAAAAGCTAGAAAAAAACAATTCAAGTATTTTTCTTTCCAACTGCATATTTGTTTCATTCAGCTTCCAGGTGCTTTCTTTTAAAAGATATATATCTACCTATAATGTAGAAGAAAAATCTCTACAGCAAATAAAAGCAAATCAGTTATTTTAAATAGCTTATGAAACTACAAAAATACTTCAGAGACCTAGGGTTTTTCCCCTTGTTAGTTATTTTAAACATACACTGCTATTAAGTAAATTCACAGTTGCTTTACACTACACCTGCAAGCAGAATGAAGAAATAATTCTCCTGCATAAAATTACAATTCAGGCAGAAAAACTGACAAATAACATACATAAAGATATGGGGAACTCAATCGATAAACAAGGCAAAGGAAGGTCTCCACAGGCAAGTGAATTCATTCAATTTACCTACAGGAGTTAAACAGGCTCACTCCACTCCTTCTTGATCCTTTCTCCTGGTCTTTGTTACTTTGACATTCACTCAGGAGTCCAATCTCACAAGAGTCACCCACTGGTTACCCCAATTCTGCTGTTTCCTAATTCCAAGTGTTCCCAACCCCCACTTCATCAGCAGAAACCCCTTCCCACACACTAATACTCTATTTTGGCGGCGGGGAGGTTGTTGTTTTTGTTTTCTTTTTGAGACAGGATTTCACTATGCAGTTCAGGCTGGCCTCGAACTTGCAGTCCTCCTGCCTCAGCCTTCAGAGAGCTGGGATTACAAAGCATGCACCACCATACTCGGGCCTAATACTCTGTTCTAGAAATGAGATTTAGTACTAGGAATCTGGAAGAAAGGTAACTGTGAACAATGTAAAAAGAAGTGCCTCGGGAGAAACATGGTCAGTCAGAGAACCTAACTCCACATGACACTCTGCAGGCTGTAACTTGTAAAGTCATTGTTGATTTCATCCCTAACTACTGATCTGTGATTATCCAGAAGGGAGTGCAAATTATAGCTGGAACTGTAATAGTTCCCCAAATCAAAGGTGATAAAATAAACCCAGTCTACAATTAATTGCAGTGATCTTTAAATTACTAAGATAACTTACTTGTCACACCACTATGACTCTTTGTCATTCCAGGAGCACTTGATTTGCTTGCTTTCATAGAACAATCTACTCGATCACTCTTCAGGATGCCTTCTATATTGGAGAGATCACCATTCTTATGATTACCATTGATATCAGAATTAGAGCTATTTGGAGAAGATGGAACAGATGAGGAGGAAGACTGGAAACTGTTTTCAGAACTCTCACTGTGGCAAGAGGCAGGGCTAGAGGCTGAGCTGGAAGAACTGATATAGGCAATCACACCTCCTAGAAATCAGGGGAAATCAAACAATTAGATACAAGAGATTTTTAAATTTGTTACAAATCTGAACACACTAATTTACTGAAGTGTTAGTAAAGTTGCTGGCTTTAGAGACAGATTACTGGTATTAAAGGTTGGCTTACAGCAAAAGTAAAAATAAAATTATGTCCTTGTGTCCTACGGTTCTTCCTCTTTGTGTAATGTTCAAAGCACATGTAACTCCCCCACACAGAAAAAAGTGTGAAGGAACTCCTTGGCCTGGTTATTCTAAACAAACCTAAAGCTTTCATTTTCTAACCTCCTAAGAGGGCTGGAAAAATATCCCTGAGTGACATCACAGCTCACAGTAAACAAACTTAGCTTTGAAGAGAAGCTCTCTTTGTCTCTTCTATTACACCTTCATCTGACAGTCACAGAAACCAGGAGCCATCACTGGCCTGCCCCAGCACTTAGCTGAATCATAAGTACATCAGTAAAAGATGTTAATTAACATCTGGAACTCCAGGTAATGTGATTTATCGCATATAAGAAACTTTTTTTTTTTTTTTTTTTTGTT
>PVJX010012944.1:21452-48865 GCA_004027295.1 Dolichotis patagonum | reverse complement strand
ACAAAATTCTTATTTTTAAACAAATAGTACTATAATCTTTACACAATAGATTTAATAGTTACATATTCTGGAATTACACATTCATTGAGCTTACACTTGGAAAGTATGGACTTTATTTGACCCAATGCCTCAAACTGTCTGGCCTTCTACAAAAATATAGTTAGAAATTTGAGAAAAGAATAACAATTTGATGATTTTTTTATATAATAGCATTGTGATTTTTTTCTTAAATCCTTAACATTTAGCGACACATACTGAGATATCTACAAATAAAATATTAGTTGTTGGGAATTTTCTTCAAGACTATCTAAGAAAGGGAAAGTGAATAAAGATTTATGATCATAAACTGAAAATTACTGTAGTTATATGATAGGTCAGGGGACTCACTATACTCTTCTTTTATATTTGTACATATCTAAAATTATCCATATTAAAAAGTTTCAAAGTCTTTTTTAGATGAAAATGAAAATCTTTTTGAAAAATGAGGATTAAAAATTGGGAATGTGGCCACGTGAAATATTACATAAAGACTCAAAATATTCAATTGTCTCAACAGCTGCTAAGAATCATTTTGATAAAAGTCAGTGCTGTTCCTGCTTTTAAGTATTTTTTGAAGTCTAGGATAAAAATATCATGTTATTTTGCAAAAATATCAATCTAGAATTAGTTCCTTGATTTATTTTTTGGGTCTCTCATACCCGAGAAACCATATAATACTTAGGCTTGTGTGTCCGATTTATCTCACTTAACCTTATAGTCTCAACCATTGACAAGAATTAGTAGCACATCTCACTTAATAAACTTTTAGGCACACCTGTGTATTAAAATTTGGAATGGACACAGGGGCTGCATAGTTCTCATTATTATTTAGCATTTTTCTGGGTGTTTCAGCTAATTACATAAAATATAAAACAGAACTTGAAGTTTCCAAAATTAGAAATGAGATATAATATTCCACCCTGAAAATCCAAAGTAATTGAAAAGTTACTATATTTTATAAGAAAGTTGAGTAAATTATATAGTGCAAGATTAAGTAGAAAAAAGAACTGCTCTTCAATATGACTGCAACAGTCCATTTAAAAGTAAGATAGGCAAGAACATAAATATATGAATAAGTAACTTTTAAAACAAATGTCCATGAACCATAAATATCTTTATGAATTATTCATAAAATAGTCTATGTTCCTGGATAAGGAGATCCAGTATTATTAAATTGGTAGTCAGTTTAAAATTTATAAAAATGAATCAATTACCTAGAAATTTCAAGACAGTGTATTTTGAAGCTAAATAAAATGTTTGTAGATTTAATGTAACAGAATAGATGGTAAAAAGGAAATCTTGAAAAAGAAGGGTGACAGAGGAAGGGAATTTGTTCCTACCAAGTATGCTAAAATATGCTATAAAATGTTAATAATTTAAAGAGTATGGTACTGTCAAATATGTAAAAATCATGTCTGTAATAAATAACACATTCTAAATGAGAAAGTGGGAAAATTTGATGAATAGTCCAGAAATAACTCAAAATGAAGAAAGTTAAATATAAAAATTATTAACCTATATCATAAAATAGAAAAACTTAAGCAAATTTTCTGATCATGAGATGAAAAAGACCTAAAAAACAAAGCAACAGATTGTCAAATTTAAAGATTTAAAATTTTGAAATGTTGTGGAAAAAAAGACCCCAGAAACGTAAATAATAAAAAACAAGACACAAAAACTATTTGCAAGATAACTCACTAACGGCATGAAGTGAACATTCCCGACACCTTTACTAATAAAAAAAAAGTTTTAAAAAATGACATACTTGTCAGTCTTCAAGATAAAAATTTTGAACAGTAAGAATATCTCATCATACAAATTTTGCTATTGTTTTCTTAAATTAACTGTTCAATGAAAAGTGATCTACCAGGTTACATCAAAACTAAATCTCAAACAAAATTCTGTCACACTTAAAATTTTTGTGCTTTTTTTCAATTTTGGTTTTCTTAATACATAATGATTTTTTAGTATATAATGATTAATTTCTTTATAGCGGACTGATAAATATACATAAAACATCTTCATTCTTTTTTATCTCTTTCCTCTTCTCTCCCTTCTCACGCTTTCCAACTTGTGGTTTCCTTCCCTCTTGCAAAATCCTTATTTCTTACGATCTATCTTCTATTTTGTGCTTGATTTATTTTTTGGGTCTCTCATACCCAAGAAACCATATAACACTTAGGCTTGTGTGTCCGATTTATCTCACTTAACCTTATAGTCTCAACCATTGATAAGCAAAAAAACCCAGTCTCTCCTGTGGTTCCCCTAGAATGTCTGCTCTATCCTCTTAAATGATCCAGCTCCTTCTCTACAAAAAAAAAAATTAACTTCTGACAAACTTTCTGAATCAGGACCTGGTACTTGAGTAGTCACTTCACACAAATTGAAACATATTAGTTTATATGATAACCAATAGTAGACCACTGGACCACTTAGAGATCAAGCATTTGGCACTATTTTAAGGCCTATTTTAAGTATAGGCCTTGCTGGTTTCCTGTTTTACCTACATGTAAGTATAAGGAGGGTCTCTAACATGTTTTTAACAAAATCAGTTTTCCTGAAAACTTTTAACTTCACAGTGAAATTATGCTAATCTATAAACTGCCCATTTTACTAATAAAAGTTACCTTCTGATCATCATTATGCTAATTTCCATATTAACTGCTAAAGTGAAACATAAATAAAAGCATTTGTATTAGTCTGCTGTATACTATCCTCTTCCTAGTCAAATGTTTGGACTTTTGCACTGTTAGCACTTGTGTTATTCCCAAATTTAACTTATAACACCCTACATAAAGGAAATTATAGGCACTTCATACCAGATAGGTTTTGCGTCCTTCCATGTGATCTGTCTTCTATTTGTTCCTTATTCCTTTGGATATGACTGGAAGTCCCACACAGTTGACAGTATCTACAACTGAAGCTAGGTTTCGCTTAGATTCACCAGTACCAATTTTAGTAAATGATAGCAAATAGCCAGTTCTTTAAACCAAAAGGAAATCCACATTCTATACAAAGTGGCAATTATTTCTCTTTATAAAAATTTTTGCACGCTCTACTGTGAAAGATGATGCTACTTTCATGTATTGGATGATAGTATAATGTCTCACAACTTCAAGCATTTAATACCCTTTCCTTCATTGTCTCTGTGCCAAAGAGAGTTAGAGAATAGGCTTTGGCAAGGTCCTCTGCATTGTTTATAATGCCACAGCTACTTAGCAACAATACCTGCCCCTTTCTTCCCCATAGCAGGCAGCTGCATCTCTGCCAACGGCAGTCTCTGGGGAGAGGAACTTGTACTTCAAAGGTCTTGGTGCGACTCATAAAAAGATCAGGGGGAATTGACCCAAGCCAAGATGAGGATCATATATTTGGCAGTTATGTTTGGATATGACAATGTGATAATCCATAGAAACTCAGGATTAACTGAGAAGAAGTCTGGATTCAATAACCTCAGAGCAGACTAAAAATTAATGTAAAAGATAACTGAAAATCCCCAAGTGAAATGAGTATATACTGCTTATCATAGGAGAAAGGACACCAAGCAAAAGTACTATTCTAGCTGCAAAGAACTGATCACAGATGATAAAAATGTTAACTATCCAGAAAAGGAAAATGAAGATGTGAAGGAGAGGCTCAGTCACGTGGTGAAGATTCAGGCATGGCAGAGGAGAGGCACTGTGGGAACGAGGAGAGCCCCAAGGGCTTCACAGGAAACTACGCCAGAGACCAGCTGCAAACCGACCACAAGTTTCTTTCCACCTCAAGGAAGACCTATTAGAATCGCCACCAAAAGAACTGCCCTTGGGGTCTATACCAGAGCTCTCTGTAGCCCCCCAATTATCTGTTCCAGATTTATTCACAAATACACAGGCTCCTCCCTAAACCTTCCCACCGGGTCCCATCCCAGTTCTCCTAGATGTGGTCATATATTTCACAGCAGTGAGAGATACATAGAAATAGTATGCACAGCCCATGCAGGAAGAGCTATATACTTTGCCCCCATTTTTTTTGCTTGCTGAAAGACATGCAGAAAATATTGCCCAGGACTCTACTCCAGGGATGGAAGTGGAGTGAGGGGTCTAGATAGAACCTGTGATTGGACGAACTCATGCAAATTCTCCATTAAAACTCTTGACCTCTGGAGTTATTTGGAGAACAAAACAAAACCTTGTGTTTTTAAAGTTTTTTATTATCATGTGTTTCAAGTCTAATTCTAGTTAGAGTTAAAATGTCAGCTCTATACTTACTCTTAGAAAAATCATATGCCGTCTGAATGAACTTTGCTCTTACAACTTTGCAGCCTCATTTCTTGTCCTCACCCTCAGTTTTCTCGGTCCTTTTCCTCTGATCCCAGACATCTACTCTCGAATGGCCTAGCTGTCTCTATCATGATTACAGCTTAACATAATTTGGGGTAAATACCTTTCCATGACCCCTACATAGTTTTGATAAATACCTGGGTTAATTCATTTGTGTTCTTTACCCCATATCTTGACCTGTTCTGTTTTTCAACCTTTTCTGGAGTAAATATTTAAACAGTCTCTTTAGAAAAGTGTGTAGGAAAAGATTTCTGAAAGTCTAAAAATAGATGTAGTTAATCATCACACTTGATTTCCGAGGTGGTCAAGCTGAGAATCTTTCCTCAGAGCTTTGAAGGCACTCACTGCCTCATGGCCGTAAAAGGGCAGTGATGTGGGGGACATACATGACGTCAATTGGATTCGTTTTAGTGAATCATAAATATGACACATCTCCTACGTTCAAACCATAAACGTTTACACATTTTTAGAATTTCCTAAGTTCTTAAATTTAGGATATCTGATACTTGTATCAGAATTTTTTCTTACTTTTTTCACTGCTAACTTGCTAAATTTCTCCGTTTTATCTTTTTTGCTACATTTTCTAGAAATCCTATTAGACCTATTTCAGACTTTCTGGATTAAGTCTCTATATATCTAATTTTCTCTCAATTATTCTCTCTCACTCGCTTGCTCTCTCTCGCTCTCTCTCTGTCTGTCTTGCTCTTTCGTTTTATGATTTTCTTAATTTTACCTTCATAATTATCTATAGAACTTTTGCCGTTTTATCTTCAATATGAAGGAACTCATTGTTATTCTCCATTATTCCTTCAATGTAAGTAATACCATACCCTCTCAAATTTTCACAAGGAAGATAACTAGCTTCTTAATTTTCTTCTTTTTCTTGAATTGTGTGCATTTCTTCTGAAGTGAATATAGTCTTGTTTCAATGTTGTTTCATGCTACAAGTTCTATTCAATTTTTTTTTTAATCCTTGGCTGCCATTTTGTGAAGAAAAGTAATGGACCAATTGATTTTCTCAGGTAGAAAGTAGGATTCTCCTCTGCTCCTCTGTATTTGTATTCCATGTGAGGTCTGTCCGAGGAAGATGTGTAGACCTTGTCTACTGACAGGGCTCCTATTAGGGTGGGTGCCAAGTTTGTTCACCTAGGTTGGAAGAGAACAGAGCTGCTTCAATGACCCAGAGTGAGGAGAGCTGATTTTATACCTGCTGCTCTGATCTCTTCTCTGAAGAGGCTTTAGGAGTTGGTATTACTCTTCTGCCTTCGTTGGTTTTACTTGTAACTTCTACACTAGATTATCTAGTAATGCATAGAATTCATCTGTACTTTTAAATTATTTTTATATAACTATGTAAAAATGTTGTTCCTATAGAAGAAAAACTGCTGAAACACCTTTAAAGTGTACTATTTAAAAATGAAAAAGTGAAATAACCTCTCTGACAAGGGTGCCATAACTAATTTGTTATTATTGATACCTAGCAGTCAAAGGAATCTATCCTGAGCTGGAAGAGCACTAGTACATGGTGAAGTCTGAAGAAACTGGCCCAGATATATGGAAAAAGGTATCAGAAGATCAGTCCTCAGACTGAACATCACATGTCACAGTCAGGGGCATATTTGGGGCTTTGCTAGTTACAAAAGTCCACCGAGTTTTCAGACTTACACTATAAGGTTTCTACTCAAAGCTGCTGGAGTAGCTATGTAGTGACCAAAAGGATCATCTTGACCTGAGTATCATTTCTTCATATTGTTTGCAAGGGAGAGATTACTGCAGGAGCCACTTGAACTTGATTTCTCCCCAAAATACTATGGTATTGAAAATAACTATATTCAGAAAACAATTATATTCAGATTTTGAGGGTATAATTATATTCTGTATGAAAGAATACAATCAAAAGTATAGAATTAGACTATTTCCTTAATTTCTATGAATATACACACAACTCTGAAAATGTGGTTTATTTTAATATGTCTATTGATTATTTTAGGGCTCTTTTTCCTCCCCATTTTCAGATTTAATGGAACTCATTTACCTGGTGCAGCAATTCATTTGTATTCACTGATAACCTGCCCTATGGAAAATGATCCTCTTCAGAGTGGTTAATGAAAGACCATATCCTTCTTTCCACCTCTGAATATGGCACGTCTCTCAGATATTTTTCTGCATTGCTACAAGGAAAGAAAGCAAAAAAAAAAAGAAAAGAAAGAAAGAAAGAAAGAAAGAGAGAGAGAGAGAGAGAGAGAGAAAGGAAAGAAGGAAGGAAGGAAGGAAGGAAGGAAGGAAGGAAGGAAGGAAGGAAGGGAAAGAAAGAAAGAAGGAAGGAAGGAAGGAAGGAAGAAAGAAAGAAAGAAAGAAAGAAAGAAAGAAAGAAAGAAAGAAAGAAAGAAAAGGGTGGGATCCTATGAATCCTATCAGTTCTTGTACTGGTCAAATAAGAAATTTCCCCTTTCTGGAACACTGAAATTCAAAATGAATACAGGCTGCCCAACAAGCAATCCATCTTTCTCTTTTTTTTTACAGTTGAGATATAATTCATGTATTATATTATTTAGCCTTTTGAATTGTACAATTCAGTGATTTTAACATATTTGCAAGTTGCAGACTTCATCACTAATTCATGAACACTTTTATTAGCCCCAAAACGAGGAGGTAGTAGTCACCCTCTAACTGCCCACCCCTCATCCCTGGCAACCATGGATCTATTTTCTGGATGTTTCATCTAAACATAATTGTACAATGTATTTTTTTGGTTTGTTTGTTTGTTTGGTTGGTTGGTTGGTTGGTTGGCTGAGTTTTATTTGACTGGCTTCTTGCTCTCCTTGGTGTATTAGTTAGCTTTTCCATTGCTGGCAAATAATACCCAACACCCAAAACTTAAAGAAAGAGAGACTTGATAAGGCTCAAAGTTTCAGGGAATTCAGTCCATGCTCAGCTGGCTCCAAGTGAAAAATGCCATGCAGAAGGGAATGACAGAACACAGACGCCTAGTTCATCATGGTTGGGAAGTAAAGCATGGGGAGCAACACCATAGAGAAAGGGACCAAGGACCAGATTTAATCCCCAACGTCATGCCACCATGACCCACCCAAACACACCCAAAAGTGTGCTCCACCAGTGCCCTTCCAGCCTGCCAAGCTTAACCATCACACTTGGTACAGTGTTGTCAAGGTTCACCTATGTTGTGTCAGGTAGCAGTATCACGTTCCTTTCTGTTGTCAAATATTTCTTTGCATAGACACTTATCCTTTCATTAGTTGAGGATACTTGAGTTGCTTCCACCTTTTGGTTATTATAGATAATGTTGCTTTGAACATCTATGTATAACTTTTTGTGTGGTCACATATTAATTTCCCTTTAATATATATGAAGGGAATTTCTCGACCATATGGTAATTCTGTTTACCTTTCTTGAAGAATTACTTCTTTTTTAGAAGTTTTTTTTAATTTTATCTACTGAATGGAATAATTTTCTTTTAACATTACTGAAGGGAAAGAAATTCCAAGCAAAAAACATGTCTCATTAGGACAGAATTCTGCAAAGGATGCGATTTATTTATTTTTTTCCAAATCTGGACACCAGAATCATGACTGTGTTATATAAATGTGGTTCATTCTTTTTGAATATCTGTAAGCAATGACACAAGAGAGTTCTTTGCCGTGGGCTTTTATATGGACTGGAAAAGATCATTCGAACATGCTTAAATCCTTACTTAGAATCTGAATACATTACTTCAAAATGAAGATTGCATTTTACCACTTGCATACGCTTATGCATCACAAAGCCTACAAAGTGTATAAAGGGGTCCTATTGTCAACTTTAAATTCTTTCACATGGGAAATGCAATAATACTTATTCTTGAACAACATAAAATAATCTGTCCTGTCTGGATTTTTTAAAGACACTGCTAGTAATTCTCACCTTGTCTTTCTTGTCCTGAGCCATTTTCCCCAGGGGTCTTATTCCCCATGTCTACTCTTTCACTAGCTTAGGTTTCAACACCATGAGAGAATCCCTTTTCCCATTAGGCCAACAAAACTCTTGTTAACTTCATAAATGCTGTTCACACTCCCAACGTGGCACTGCAGCTCTGTCGCTTTCTCTCTGTGACCCTCAGTCCTAACCACTCACTGACGAAATGTAGGCTCCCTATGAGAAGAATGGAATCTAGCAACTGAACCCAGCCAAAAATATCCTCTACATAATCAAAACACAAGTGCCAAAGTGCTTCCTGCATAACATCATGAAACTCACCCCAGGCTGCTGAAGCTCAGAAGAGAAGTCACTTCGTACTCACTTTGTACTGTTTCCCTCCCCTAGAAGAATGGATGAAGTTTACCTTTTCTACATGATCAAAATCTATAGATCTTTAATACTAGGTCAGAAGAAAAAAGTTTTAAATGCTTTTAGGTTCTTTCCACCTTTGTTCTCCTTTCACTATCAATGCATAGGTGATTTTGTTTTCTTTCATGTGGTATCAATATTCTTAGCTTAGCTCAGTGTCCACTGAGTGATTGGTATCAGGCAAAGAAGAAGAACTGTGTCTCCTGCCCTGCAGGAAATGTGTTTTCAGGGAAAAAGAAAGGAGTTTCCCTTCTCTGCTATATACTGAAGACTGGATACACGCTTATTGTCTGAGATCAATCATAATTGTAAAGTGGAAGGAATATCTGAAAACTTACTAGGAATTATGTGGTTACTGCTATTTTATATTTTGTTCATACAACAATGTCAGATGGACTTTGCACAGTATCTTTTTTCACTCTTAGGTTAGCTGTTTTGCTCCATTATCAAATCAAGGGTAAAGGAGTCAGTTACTTTAGTGACATCTACAGGCATTTTCAGAGAAAAACATCTTCAGTTTCCCCTTGTAAGGGGAACAGCTCATCCTGGACCCAGTCAGGAATCCTTGTACATTGAGCCACGCATGGGTAGTGGAATTTACCTCAATCATTTGAATCTAAAAATATATCATTTTGTCTCCAAAACACCACATTCCAACTATATTTGTCCTGTGAAGACTTTATATTACCATTTGGGTTTGATAATGAGCTAAAATGTTCATTTGTACCTCATTTCCCTCACTTTAAGTTCATAAATTGTGCCTTTGTGGGACTTGACTAGATAAGAGGTGAATGCTGAAGTCTGTCTCTCTCTGTCTCTCTCTGTCTCTCTCTCCTCTTTCTCTCCTCTCTCTCTCTCTCTCTCTCTCTCTCTCTCTCTCTCTCTCTCTCTCACACACACACACACACACACACACACACACGTACACACCTCTACCTACCTACCTTCTGCTCTCATGGTTCCAGAGCTATAGAAACTTGTGTGGCCCTGTTCTAGGATACAACCTGTGAATGTGGTGATAAAATTCTTGAAAGTGGCCTGGCTTGCCAGAATCAAAAAACTACAACAAGACCACTGGGTTCAGTGACCTTAAAGAACTTCACCCCAAAACCACTGTCACTTAGAACTGAGTGATCCCAAAACAAAACAAAAAAAACTGTACAGTGACAAATGCCACTTGAGCAGCCAAGCAGCGCAGAATGGAGGTATAGCCAGAGTGTGACAAGAGAAGGGAAGTGTGCAATGCCAGAGATGAGGGAGAGATGGGGCACTGATGGAGTGGAAGCTCACTCCATCCCCAATAGAGAAAGAGCAGCCTTAGAAGACTGAGTGACAGAGTGTCCTTGACATCCAAGTAAGACCCACAAACAGCACCACCAAGGGAATAAAACTAATTTTCCTTTTAGGTTTTGTTCCTCTGTGCCATCCAGCCCTGAAGGAAAAGGATAGCAAGTCTGGAAGTTTTGTGGCAGGAAAGAAAGGAGAGACTCACTGTACCTTCCCAAGGCCCAAGGAGGAAAAACTGTTACACTTGGCATCAGAAGTTCAATTAGATCAGGCTGCACTTTTACTACTTGAAAAATGAAACTAGAAGTGACCCCCAAAATATATCAAATATAAAGAAGGAATATCTGAGAGTCAGAAAATAATGGTCAGAGAAGCCAGGAATGGTGACATGTGCCTGTAATCCCAGCAGTCGGGAGCCTGAGGCAGGACGATCACAATTTCAAGGCTGGCCTGGGCTTCATAGCTATATAGCCAGATTCCAGAGTGTGGGGACATCGTAGGAGAAATAAAGCCACTTTCCAAGTTTGTATTACTGAATCCAGCTCATTTAGTTAGTGCAGTTTGGATTTTACTTTCCTTAAAAAGCTATCCATTCCTTTGCTTTCTTCAAAAAGATATTGTGGTTTATTTTTTTAATATCTTTTATTTCTTAATGCATAATGCAGGGAAAACTTGAGTGGAAAAAATGAGATATTTTTGTCATTGTTAAAAATTCAGAAAAATATTCCAAATGGTGTAAATATGTATTTGCACTTTGACAGTTTTCCTCTTGGTGCAGAACTATGCCTGCATTCAATAAGAATAGAAAACCTTAGGGTTTATTAGTTTATCCCTTCCTCAAATTTTTGATATTCCAACTCTCCTTCTCACCATAATGAGATTTTTGAGTTTGATCTCAATAAAATCGCCCTGAAGTGACCGTCTCATTTCTCTTTGCTGGAGTCTTCCGTAAGTCCCTACCCCTCGTCTCAGGAGGAAGTTCCCATAGCCAGAAAGCACTGCTGTCTCCAAAAGGCTTTCTTCAAGACTATCTTTCAGACTGACTTACACTGATCAAACATTGAGATTTTGAAAGTTCACAAATATTTATGGAAAGGATTTAGAGATGCTTAGCTTTTATAACTGCCTGTTGATGGAACTGCCACATCAACTACCCAAAATATAGAAGCATTACTCATCAGACAGAAGCACATAGGATGACACACAAAGGGCCCACTAATAGGTGATCCCCCAGGGGACAATGGAGGAAGGGTCCGGGATGGGTTGCTGGAATCACTTTTCCTTCCCAGGCAGGACACAGTATGCTGCAGGGTGTCGGGATACAGGCTTTTTAAAAACTGACTTACTGATAACAAGCACCCAGAAGAGGTGATAAGGCATCATTCTAATATCCACCTCCTTGTTTGCTGCCACACAGGACACCCAGCCACAATATCGTGTCCGCCAGCAACTGTCTTTCCTGTCTCCACCAACCTCTCATTATCCAGTAGGACTCAGACACCCATCCAGATTCAAGCAACATAGTGAATGCAGAAGGAAGGAAATTTTATGCTGTTTTCCCCCCTTAATTTATCGAGGTAGAAAATTCACCTTTTAATACCATGAAACACGAGAGCAGGGAGCCAGTCCAGTGCCCAGTGGTGGAGGCAGAGCAGGACCAGGGCTGACTGGGAGGAGAGATACTGACAACATGAACAAGCACAGCTGTCCACCCCAAGCTCCTGCTGCTTCCATACGCCCACTGTCTTCCACTCATCCCAAAGGCCTTCTTAAAAAACTCCTCTAGGGAAAATAACAGTCACCACCCACTACCTAAACCAACCGCACTCATCAAAAGTATCACCCTCACCTACATCACTCTCTGGCTAATGCAAACTCATAAAGAAGAGCAATGTGGAATCTTTGGACTACATTGAAGAAAGTAGAATTCATAGACGAAAATGAAAGCATGAAAGCCTGTAAACATGAAACATTCTCAAAGAAAATAGAGGATATTGGGAACACAAACCATTAAGTTAGTTGAAAAAGTAGAGGTGCTGCTATGAAAATAAAGATTAAAAAATAATTATAGATTGATAAATAAATTAATAGATGGATCTTTAATTGACTTGCTATCATAGTAGACATAACTGAAGGACTATACGGTTAAAAAGAGGAAATTACCCAGATGTTCATATTGTGTTGCTTAATTCATTTTAAATAGCCCTCCATCCACTATAGCCTAACACAATCTCCTCTTTTTAGAAAACTATTTCTCCTGTTCAAGTCACAGTTGAACTACCCTCACCTTCAGTTCAACTTACTAAACTGAACATGTAACACACCAGGACATGGCATCTGCATTCAGACAGAAGTTTGCTTCTGTTCTAATTAAGATTTCAGGTTGGTGGTGAGTGTCTGTCTGTATTTACATAAAAGAGGCATCAGTCTTAGTGATTCTCTCCAGCCCAAGATGGTTTGACCTTCAAAGGTGATGACATTTTCATTTCCAGGAATTGAAATAACCAGTAATCAAATGGTCCTATCTCTCCCACAACCTCCAGAACATGGTATATACATTAGTAAATTACTAATACAAGGAGCTTTCTTACGTAAAATGAGATTTGGTAGGTTCACAGAATCATTTATAAAAGGCTTATCCCTCAAAAATGAAACACAACAGACAGCTATAAGAATTTGAATATTTGTTCCTTTTAAAAAATACTAGACACATGTTCTTACATAGTGTTCTGGTGGAAGGAAACAATCTGGAGTGAGACGACATCCAGGTTCTACCTGTAGCCTCAGTACTCATTTGAGATACCATAATAGGGTCTCACAATGCTGTTACAGAGTGCTATCAGGGTTGTTAAGAAAAGTTGTTTGAATTACAAAATATTTTTCCTGAGACTACAGAATTTGAAGTTATACTCCCAAAATTGCGGCAAAAGACAAGATAAACAGCATGAATTCCAGCTCAAAAATGGTACATGCACTTCCCTCAGATTATAAATGTTTTTAAGTACCTATAATAACATGGACATGTTTTACACAGGAAATCAAAATCCTCATATTCATGAAAATAATTTGGGTCACTTGGAAGAAAGATTTCAAGGCAGGAAAGCCACATTAACTGTCTTTAAGTCACAGGTCTGATATTTCAAGCCGATTGCACTGGCTTTCACTGTGGGTAGTTATGGTCCTCCATTCACAGATAGTTCCTTAAGCATGGAGATTTTTTCCACCAGAGAAACCTTGTAGTGTACTGGAAAAATACGGCACCCATCTCTTGTAATGAAATCACTAGAAAGTGTGACTCTGATTCAGATCTCATGCTGTCCTCCTGTTTCATTTCACAGTAAAATACAGTTTATAACCTATGTGTAAAATCTGGCTTTTGCTGTAATGAGAATGTGGGTAGAAGAAACCAGCCAGTCTTGTGATGCTTCTACTAATAAGGCTTTAAAAATATGTGTTAACTATATCTGGATGACTTATGTATCTGGAGAAAAAAGAGAAAATAAGGATTTAATTAGTCCGTGGGTTGAGCAACATCAAGGACGAATGCTTCTTGCAGAAAGCGATGATTTCCTGATGGCATCACTCATTTTAACACAGAGATATACAGAGTCGCTACAGTCCTCAGCCGTGCCCGGGAGAATGAGGAGACAGCCCCAGCCTTGCTCACATCATCGAAGGTAGACTTCAGTGAAAGATGTTTACATTGACTGTTTAAGGCATTCAAACTTATATGGTTGGCCTCAAAACTCTTCTGCTGGCTTACGATCTTAAAATTAATCTTTCTAGTAACTAATAACATTAAATAATTAAAAAGCGAACCAAGTTTTTAAAAGGAAACAATTTAGATACAGAATTACCTCTCCTAGATTTATTTACATACATGAAAATGAAGGCAAAAGCAATTTAAAAGAGGGGAAAGAGATTCAGATAAGATAAAGATTTTTGCTCTCTGCAGTTACCTGACTCACTTCTCCAAGGAATTAAAATCCAACCCTGCTAAGAAGAAACAAAAGCACATACACAATGTTGGAATATGCCTATTACTTGGCCTCAGACAATTCATTAAATTGAGGATCATGACATCAGTGTCAAAAATCATAACATATATGGATAAAAAGATATTATACTTGATCTTAGTCAAAAGGCCAAGAGATTAAAATGCAATATGTAATGTACCAATTCCCTGTGATGAATATATTCATTATATAACATAGATATGCATTAACAAAAATAATAAAATCTATTATAACTCCAACAATACTAGGGCTTTTGGGGATACATTGTAACACATACAAAGAAATAGTTTACAATCATTCTATAAAGAAATGCAAAGACTGAATGACATGATAGGGAAGGTATATTAAGGCACTTTAAATCCAAGTAATCCTACAAACATTAATCCAGAAAACAAAACAAGAAAAAACACTTTTCAGCTCATTGTCTGAATCTAGTGATTAAAAGTTGATTCCCAAAAGCCAAGATATTTAACAGAAAGAAAACTAGAGCCAAAATCATTCTTGAACGTAACTGCACCTAAATGAAATATGAACCTGTGGCTCTCTATGTAGGCAACAAAAAAAGATGTGTTTTCCAAGCATCTGTAAGTAGACCAAGAGATATATCTTCAAAAACGTGAGTTTTTCATGTAAACGTTTTAACCAAAAAGAATTTTGGCTCACCAAATGAATTAACCCACCAAAATCATTTTTTGTCAATATTATAAATCCATGGTTGGATCCTGATAAAGAGAAACATAAAGGATTGGATTACCACTTCATTAGTTTATTTTGAGCAATAAATGATTCCATGTATTTGATGCACATAGAATGGGGCCTGAAGGAGCTGGGTGTGGTAGCACATGTCTGTAATCCCAGCACTCAGACTGGGGCAGGGAGGCAAGAGGAGCCCTATGAGTTCAAGGCCAGCCTGGGCTCCGAAGTGAATCCAAGTCACCTGAATTGCATGGTGAAACCCTGTCTGAAAAAGACAAAAAGAGAAATGAATGGGACCTGACACATAGTAAATACAAACTATTGTTCTGCTAAATAAATAAAAGCCTTGACATCTAAAAAGAAAATGGATCAGACTACAAATTAATAACTCAAAGAATAATAAAGATGACTAATTTGAAATAGAAAATCATACATACGTTCTTCTTTTGAAAAAAAATATATGATAGGCTGCCATAGAATACTTTTTCTCAAAAAGCTAAGGGTTTTATTATCAACACTTTTCAGTCTCAACTGCACATATAAGATCGGTGACCTGAGTTTAATCATGCCTAAAAGGATAATCAATGACTAAGAACAAAACATGGATGTCTAATCTATACTTGCTGCTAATACTAACAGAGAATTTTGCCAACTTGCAGGACTTTGTTATTTAAAGTCTAAACTAATGACAGCTAAATTGTACTAAGAACTTACTTATATTGGGCTCTAGATTAAGCACTTGATTCTTTTTTTTTTTTTTTTTTTTTTTTTTTTTTGGTACCGGGGATCGAACTCACGGCCTCACACTTGCCAGGCAGGTGCTTAAGCCACTGAGCTAAATCCCCAGCCCAAGCACTTGATTCTTGTCGTTGCTTTTCAATCTGATGGTGTAGATTTGTGCCTGATAAGTGCCTAAATGTAAATTCTGGTCACATAATTTTGCTTTCTGCCCCAGCAGAAGTTTGCACAAAAATATGTGACAAGAATATTCAACAGACTATGTGTGTGTATAACAAAAAAATTGGAAACAATCTAAATGTCCAACAATGGAAAATTCCACCCTAGGGTAGAATAATAGGTAGCTATTTAAAAATTATGTTACACAGAGAGAGAGAGTGTGTCAGCCCCAGCATAATCAACATTTTGGGCTACATCAGTCTTTATTATGGGGGTTGTTCTTACACTGTAGGCTATTTAGCAATATCCATAGCTTCTATCTAATAAATACCAGTAACAAAGCATTCCAGACGTCCCCCAAGTATGAAAATTGTCCCTGGCTGAGAAACACTGTTACAGAATATTTACTGTCATGGGAAAATGCCCACAATGAGCTAAAGGATGGAAGAAGCTGCAAAGTACTTCCACAAGTACACCTGGCTTCCTCCCAAACCCTTCGCTTCCCAGCCCTGCCCCACATACACCCTACACTCTTTTTGAAAATGACTATAACAATATTCATCAAAAAATGATTAATGTAAATTATGTCTGGAGGTAAGATTATAGGTCTGTTTTTGCATTTCTTTCTCACCATCAAGGTTTTTTTAGTTAAATTTGAATTCCTTTTATCATGAGTAGTCTGTATAAGCATCAGGCAGAGACCTCCGGCATCCATATAACAAGGTCTGCTTTCTAAGCTGAGTCAGTGACTAAGTATTGCACCATAATTACCGAAATATCTTTTCGAAGTGGGGCTTCCCTCTCTGCCACACTGAGTCCCCAGCTGAAGGACAAAGGCAGGACGGAGACACAGAGGATGATCTCCTTGCTAGCCAAATCCTCCTCGCCAAGCCAGACCATTGGTCCAACAGCTCAGTATTGTTTGAAAACGTCAGAATCCAGGTGGAATAGCCCAAATTAACTTGACACAAGTAAACAGAACACTAGCATTCCTGGAGGACTGTACTTAACAAATTTACTCAAAAGGGGTGTTTGTGTGTGAAGCATGTGGAGAGAAAGTAGGAGATAATCACTTAGGAAACATTTGGGTCTAAACATCACAGGCGCCGTTCCACTTCCCCTGCCGTGTCACATATATTTCAGTTTTCTCTGTGTGTACACACAGGTTTCCAGAGAAATCTTTAGTCAAAAATAAAGCTACTTGAAGAAGTGGGCCTGCATGCAGAAGGGCTCAATCATGACTTGGAGAAGAACCATGACCCTTACAGGTAAATCCAATAGGATCATCCCATGGATCACGTTTTCTGTGGCACTTCAATGTGACATTACTAGATCAAGGGTGAAGAGTATATGATATGGAAAAAAAGAAGCAAAATGACAATAGAGTCAAACTCTGCCTAGTTTCCATTCGGCCAGGCTTGGCCCCAACGCTGACCCGGAGCCAGCTGTAAATGAGTTCTTTGAAACCGATTCACTAGAATAAACCATTGTATTCAATGGTTCTATCTAAATCTCCAAAAATGGCCTCCACATATAAAATATTTACTCAAAACTACCCATGTTTCCAGGCAGGCAGCTGTACGAAGCTGTGTGATACTTTCTTCTGAGTTAACCTTCCAAACCTAGGATTCTAGGCAACATGACTAAACGTTTTCCAGTGTTGTATTTCTTTCCAAGGAAAGACTCCTGTAGCTGTTATTATTTTTTAAATATTTTTACTTATCCATATAAGTGTACAAGTACTTTGAACCCATGAGGAAGACACATGTGTCCTGGACCCACATTACTTTGTAAAGACATGCTAAGAGACTGTCATAATTATCATAACACACTTGGAACTGATAGCCCTGAAGATTCCCAATATTACGGAATCGTTGAGGCTAGTTCCTAACAAACGTTAGGAAGCTTGCCAGTAGCTGAGCAACACAGGTGGAGGACAATTCTGTCCCTGAGCCCACTGACCCACGGAGGATCATCCTCTGGAGAAAAGGGACGTCAATTGTTGTGCTTGGTTTTTGGTTCGTTGTTGCTTGGGTGGAGGAAATGCAGAGAAGGATGGGAGAAGAAAGCTGAGAAGAATCAGTAAAAGGAATGTACTTTTTCATAATGCTATTATGAGGCCAAGTGGTTCTCAGGGGAGCCAACTCATTAGCCTGTTCCTTCTTAAAGAATTCAACATGGAGATGAACACAAAGATGCTCTCTCCATCTGCCAAGGGAGACAAAATTTTTTTCTCTGCCAAGTTTAAAGAACAGAATTAAACTCATTAAACATTTCTAGATCTCACTTCCATTCCATTCTCATTTTTCTTTCCAGCCTGGATAATGTGACTTTGTTTTTTTCCTTTTTAATTATGAAGTACTGCATGAATTTAATGTAACTTTTTTTTTCCATATGGGGGATTGAACCCAGGGCCTTCAAGCAAGCAATATCCCAAGTTCTTTATTATTATTATTTTTTTGCAACAGGAACTCACTAAGTCCCAAGTTGCCAAGGCTGAGCTCCAACTTCCAATCCTCCTGCTTCATAACCTTCCTGCTTTAGACTTTCAGAGTTCTGGGGTGACAGACATGCACTACCACATGTGGCTAATGTAACCTTGACAGCTCCAGGGAGACTGGGTAAAGAGTGTACAGTAAAGCTATTGCCAGATTGACTGTATTAAGAGACTCTGAGAGAGGTTATTAGATCATGGGGTGCTACACCTACCATAGATTAATCTGCTGACGTTGAGAGCTGAATGTGCTGTTAGGAAGTGGGCCTGGTTGGAAGTAAGTCACCATAGCATGCCCTTGTAGGGTGTATCTCTTGATGGTGCTCATTCCCACACACTTTGCTTCTAGGCAAAAAGTGAGCAGCTTTGCTCCACTACACCCTTCTGCCATCATGTTTCTGCCTTAGAGCCAGCTGAACCTTCTGAAGCCATGAGCCAAATAAACCTTCTACTTCTTTAAATTGAAAGTGTCAGGCTTTTGGTCCCAGTGATGGAAATTTGACAAATACAGTTAGCTTTGCTCACTCTAATGGAAGCAGATTGACACTAAGAGAGAGGTTAGGGATGGTAAGAAGAGTCACATCTAAAAGGCAGGTTATACTTTACAGGGCTCTGTGATTACTCTTCATTGATTCTGAGCCTTATAAGCCCTTCAGGTAATAATCTACTGGGTACTGAGTGATTTGAGCCATGGCACACAGAAAATAAACCAAAAACCAAAAATCTTTACAAATACACATGTAGATACCTGCACTCTCCAAATGTAAACAACCAAGAAAACAGTGTATTTGTAGATATCTAAGATATGCAAGTCATAAAATGATTGATTGTGTCCTGAAAACCAGTCATAGTCAAAGGTTCTGAAAGGCCATTACTGTTTTCTCACCTCATCTTCTGCCGGTATCCTCAGTAGTGTTTGCCATACCAAAAAGATTCAGCCCTGCAATCTTGGCACTATGGGAGACTGATGCAAGAGGATTGCAAGTTTGAGCCAGACCTAGGCAACTTAGCACCTTAGTGAAACCCTGCCTCAAAATACAAAAAAGCAAATATAAAAAGGGTGGGTATATGGCTCAGTTTAAAAGCCATAGGTTAAGTCCCTAATACTGCAAAAAAAGAAAGGGTGGAGGGGGGGTCCAACACTTGCCAATTGTTTCAAAAGCAAAAAGTACAAACAAGAAATTCATTCACAAAATAAAATCATTACATTTTTAGAGTAGTTAGTAGTGTGAAATTCTCATTATATTCCAAGTTTTTACTGGATCAGTACTTTTCCCTGGCCTCACACATAATGACATGAAAGCCAGTACCTTATAAGCCATGGTGTCCCCAAAACCAGATCACCTAGGTCATCACATATTGACCACTATGGAGTTTCCATCTAGTATGAAAATGTCAGTCCATGGATAAAATTCCCCCCTACTCACTCTCCCATAGAATGAATGTAACATCTTAAAAGTCTTGCTTTTCAGCAGCCATCTTTTTTCTTCTTTCTATCTGGGATTTTTCAGAATAAAAACAATTTTTAATTCTGCTATTTAAAGGACTTAAAGAATTTTTTTTTGAGGGAGGGGACTGTCCAAACCTGGTACTAAGCACATCACTCCAAGTCTCACATTCAGAGCCCCACCAAATTCAGTGGCAGGGGCTCTCAGCATATGTCAGGTCACCTTATCTGAGGTTTTCCTATTGTTGTCGAATTTCTTTTCTCCCTTCTCTATTTGGGGTTAAATGTGGTTCCTTTTATAGACTCTCACCCTTATCTGAACAAGATCTGAGCTGTCTTCTATCTTGTCCTTCATATAGTTTAGTTTTTGTTATGGAATCTTTTAAATGTCAGATGTTGCTAGGCAATTTTTTCTGGCTTGATTAATTTAGTTCTAGTACAAACAAAAATATATCCCAAATGGTTTGGTCTTCACTAGTGTTGCTTTTCTTCCAAAAGAAATATGTTCTGTTTTTGCATCAAAAGACTTATGATGTGGTTCCAGACCTTCCCAGAGCCATAGATTATCATTAACTTAGTAGTTTAAGAACTTCAACACTCATCACTGGTATAAATACGTGGAGACTAAGTAATAGTAAGTGACGAAGTATTGCAAAAAAAAAAATACAGATTAACTGGAGGGAAAGATGTATCAGTTTCAAAATATAAGTAGACAAAAAAGAGGTGTGATTTCCTTTAAGAATTCTTTTTGTATCTAAACAGTGTGTGGAAAAATATAATTCTTAATCTTCTGGAAAACATTGATATACCACATGTGAGCAGTACAAAGTGATAAGTTACTGAAATTAACTATTTTGGGGAACAATCTCGCGAGGTTTGACAATTACATATCATTTTAGAGTAACAGCAAAATAAAGTATGAACAACTTTCTTTTACCGAAAGGATAATAAAAATAAGCAATGCTGAGTTAAGAGTGCTCACTTAGAAGATCTTTTAATATTGAATTCTGAAGTATTTTCCAACTTGCAGTTTCCTGTTATCTGCTTTTATTTATGCAGGCTGTGGAATTTTGCCAGGATCCCTGCTTTTGGTAAAAAAGGAACACTGTTCAAAGTAATGGGATTCAGAACAATTTTCTTTTATCCAAGGCTAATTTCTAGAGTGGATTTCTGTCAGATTACACCCAATTTTTTTAGCCACATTAAAATGTCAGAGGACTTAATGGATTGTCCCATGCTGTCAGGGCTATACTTTCAGAAACGTCCACCATGCTGGACAGAAGGGCCATAGCACTGAGGATTCAGAGTATGTGAGAGGGGAATTCAGCAGAAATGGCTGGCATCCAAGTCCACAGCGAAGTCTTTTCTTTGGTTGAAACTGGGGATTATAATCAATGGTTTGAAAGGAACAAGGCTGGTGAATCTCACAGAAGAGTTTTTGAGATATTTTTATTACACAAAAAGCTTTTGAATGAGGAAATAGGTCTTTAAAGGGTATGGCCTCTCTCCGATATTATACTTGTTTCCAGTAAGCGGTCCTCACAAGTGAACAATGCTTCTCCCCGAACAATCACAGTATTTCAACACACCCAAGCCAAACTGCGGAGGAAGCATTGAATTATGATGAAAGCCTGAACTATGATGACCTTTCCCATGACCATAATTGATGGATATGCCCCTGAATACTTCGCAGGGCCATCGATATATTTAGAAATGTGCCTGTGACTCATTAGGCTCATACTTTGGCAGTTAAAAGAGGGCAATGACTATGGGGCCCCACTGTCTGTCCAAGGAGATGGTTCATTCATGTAGAATCACCTTCCATGAAACATACTATTTCCTCATGTTTGGAATTTTACAGGCTCAGAGATTCGTAAGTCAAGATTTATTTTTTTAAAAAACGGAATAAATGTCAAACCGGTTAAGATCAATGTTTCAGCATCTATTCTGATATTAGTTAAAGTGGAAAATGCTAAAATTCTTTCACTCAAAAGCTCATAGTGCTGGCCCTGAAGCAAGGCCAGCAGATTGCTGTAGCTGCTGGTTTCAAACAGGAGCCTAAAGAGAATTCTTTCTGTGGTCTGTTGGCCATTTCAGAACTTTGGAAATGGAATGGTCAATTCATCAGAAAGAAATAGCAGGTGAGTATGGTGGACTTTAGGGGGCCTGCAGGGGAGGGACCCTGGCACCTCGGGACCTCCACCGTGCTGTTGACTTGGGGTGCCGGGAGAACAAGAAGCTCCTCCCCTCTCTGAGGGGCAGCTGAGAGTGTGGCAGATTTTCAGTGGCCCAAAAGAGAGAGACCCTGGGGTGTCAGGACCTGCACCATGTGGTTGACTCGGGGTGCCAGGAGAACAAGGAACTCCTCCCCTCTCTGGGGTCGGCTGTGATCCTGCCAGCGCGAGGGCTGAGAATCAGACATCTCATGTCCTCCTGTCCTCTGTCCCATGTCCCCCCACCCATTAGCAAGTGGGAGCCAGTTAACTACACATCTTGTGAAAAGATTGGCTATGTTATTTAGTATGAGATCCCCGTATGCAAAGATATGGACAACCATTTGGAAGAAAACAAGAGACAATATAACAGATAGTGAAGATCTCTGGTTGTCTAGCTTTGAAATTTATGCTTTCCTATGTCCTGTTCTGTTCTGTTTTCTTGTGTTTAATTTTATCCCCTTTAAAATAAAATTTAAAAAAAATATATTAAAAAAAGAGGGGAAAAGAAAGTGTTCTAAAGGATATAACTGCATGCATGTTTAAGTGTGTAAGATAGATGACTATACTACTGTTTTTGTTAGATTGTTGAGCAGAACTGTTAACAGTCTCATTGTTTGAATGTCTACTTTGTATGCTTTAATTTTGTAACTTGAACAACTATTTCCAATGATAACAGTATGTAACTTATCAAGTGGCAATTTCTTAGTGTTTTTGTTTTTGTTTTGTTGTTGTTCTGTTGTTCTTTTATTTTTTGCCTTTGGAATTCTGTATTGTTGCTACTCTTTTTCTGTTTTGTTTGGTTGTTTTCTTTTTGTTTTTTCTCTTTAAATTAAAAAAAAAAAGCTCATAGTGACCTCTGGATTCTAGAGGGGACACAAAAATGTGGCAAGAATGCCATTCTTACCATACCAACCAGAAAAAGCTGGACATTCTTCAAGTCTGGCTGAACCTAGAGAACTGAGGAAACAAGGTATCTAACTAGCTTTATGTCAAAGAACAGACAGGAAAGGAAAGAGGAAACACAAGCAAGTACTTAAAAGTGAGGGCAAAGGAAGTCAGGGCTGCCATAGAAGGTGGTGAGACAAATTCATTTAAAAACCTTAATGAAGTCCAGAGGCAGGTTGCTGTGAGAGTACAGGAGCCCTGGTGTTACGTAGGGTTTGGACAAATGTCCGACACAGGTGCACCACGTTTCAAAGCTGTGGTCCCCAGCCCTGGGTATTATTGGGGGGTGAGGTTTAGTGGGAGGTTTCAGGATACTGAGGCCATGCACTCAGAAGGAACAGTGGGACCCTCGCCTCCTCCCCAGCCTTTCTTTTGGCACCCAGCACGAGGTGAGAAGGCTTCCTTCCCATGCAGCCCAGCCACGTTGTGCTGATGCAGCACAGGCCCAAAAGGAACACCATGAATCAATCATGGCCCACAGAACTGAAACCAAAATAAAACATTCTTCTTTATAAGACAATGATCGCAAATGTTTGGGTGTGGTGATGCAAAGCAGATACCTGATAATTGTAGACACAGTAATTCATGTATCTCAGTCATTCTTCTTCATGATCTTCCACTAAGAAGATCTCTCCCTGCTACAATAAGACCTGAATAACAAGCAACAGCAATCTGCCACTGGTGGCATTCTCTCTGAAGTATAAATGCAAAGAAATTTCAATAATGAAGCCAGAGCAGTGATATAAAGACAAACCCAGTTGGGTGTGGAGGTATACTCCCCTAATCCCAACACTATGGGAAGCTGAGGCAGGAGGATTGCAAAATCAAGCCTAGCCTACACAACTTAATGATTTAGCAAGACATCGTCTAAAAAAGACAAAGTAGAAGGGGTCAGGGAGAGCTTAGGGATACACAGCTCAGTGTGAAGGCCTTGGGTTCAGTCTCCTATACCTCAAAAAGGAAACAAAAGAAAAACCCTCTGGCGAATCAGACTCCACTCTGAACATCAGGTAATGCTAGAGGAAGCCAGCCATTCAGTGAATGAGCCCACAGCAACAACAAACCCTAAGCCCAGGTGAAGTGACTAGAAATATCTAACATGCTACAATAACAACCTAACAACAGATGGGCATACCCATTTCCAGGCATAAATAAGAGTTTCTTATTCTCTGCAGTTCTATACACAATATCCAGTGTTTAGTGAAAAATGATGGGACATACCAAAAAAAAAAAAAGCAGAGAGAACCATTTATAAGAGAAAAAAATAATGAACAAATCAAAGATGATCCATATGTACACCATAACATGGTGAATTTAAATATCGCCGTAATAAACATGTTAAAGGCTCTCGCCAAAAAAGCAGTCAACACGCATAAACATACTGAATTTCAGAAGAGAGATGAAAACTATAAGGTTAAATGAAAATGCTAAAAACAGAAAAAAATGAAGAATGTCCACAACAGTCATATCAGTAGACACAGGGCTACTGGAAAAAATTCAGTGCACTTGGAGGTGGATCAAGTGTACTGAATCATGTGAGAAATTACTCAGGCCAAAGCACAAAGAAGAGACTAACCAAAACAGAAGAAACCATCCCAGAATGCTGAGGTTTGAATGTGTCCCCTCCAAAATTAAGTGCTGCCAAAACATAGGATCTGGAAACAGTGATTAAACCAGGAGGGTGCCTTGCGCATAAATGGGACTAGGTGGTTCATTAAGGAACTTCCCTTTCCCTTTCTGCCATCTGAAGCCAGTGTCCTGCTCACCAGAAAAAGCACCCTCGTGAGAAACCAAACATCTATGCCTTGATCTTGGCCTTTTAATGTCCACAACTATGAGAAATAAATTTCTGTGACTTATAAATTACCCATATATGGTATCTGAGAACTGAAGACCTTGAGAATTCATTAAAATTAAGGTGAATACAAAAAATGTTTTCTCATTCTTAATGATTCTAAAATAACTAATACAATAAGAGTACAAATTTATTGTGTTAATAGGAAACAGATAAGTAAACCGGGTGTGGTGGCACAAACCTATAACCTCAAGTATACAGGAAAGAGAAATTCAAGTACAAGGCCAGCCCGAGCAACTTAGTGAGATTTGTCTCAAAATGGAAAAGAATATAGAGCCTGGGCAAATCTATCAAACAACATGAGAGGATTGGTATTTATAAAATGAATGACCCAACCCTGCAGAGTACTCATTCTGTTCAAGAGCACAAGGAATAATCAACAAAGTAAGTCTCATTCCGGGTCATTAAGCAAATCTCCACCAAGTTACAATAATTAAAACAACACAAAGTATGTCCTAAAATATTAAGAAAATTAATCTGGGTATCAGTAACAAAAATATATTGAAAAATTTTACATATTTGGAGATCCAGCAGCAAACTGATAAATAGCTCATAGGTCAAAGAGAGTCAGGAGAAATTGGAAAGTATTTTGTTTGGATTGAGGTAAAAACATGTCATATTTTACTTCATGACATATTTTACTCCCGGGGGAGCAGGGAGTAAAAGTTTATAATATTAAATATCTGTATTGGAAAAGAAGAGGCTCAAAACAAGTGTCTAAACTTTTACTCGGGAAATTTTTAAAAGAGCAAATGAAACCAAAGTTGAAAGGGGGAAATAATGAAGAAGTTAAAAATTAATGAAATTGTAAAGAGAAATACAATGAAGAGAATCAGTGAAGACAACAGTTGTGTTTTTAAAAGACAAGGAAACAAGGGAGGGGAGGGGAGGGGGTAAGAGAGGATAGAATTGCAAATATCAGTCATTCAAAACTCACATGGAATAGATAATTGTTTTAAAAACCACCAACTATCAAAGTTCACTCAAGAAGAAATAATTACCTAAGTATCTATAAATCTCTTAAATAAATTGAATTTGTAGTTAAAACTTCCAAACAAGGAAAATACCAAGACCAGATGGATATGCTGGCAAATTATATATTAAAAAAACCTAAGAAAGAGATAATATGAAGGATACACAAAATCTTCCAAAACTAGAGGAGGGAACAGTTTCCAACTCATTTTATGAGGCCAGCATTGCTATGATACCAAAACCAGATGAATTATAATGAATGGAAAACTACAAACCAATATTCCTTATCAACATGCAGACAAAAATCTTCAATGAGAGCCAGGCATAGTGGTGCACAACCTATAATCTCTGCACTCTGGGAGGCTGAAGTAGTGGAATCCCAAAGTAAAGTCCTGCCTGGGCAATATAGTGAGACCCTGTCTCAAAATAAAAACTGGACAGGGCTGAGTTCAGTATTGAGAACAAAAAAATCCTCAATAGAGCTTTGGTAAATGAGCTCTATCTATCCTATCTATCTATCTATATCTATATCTATATCTATATCTATATCTATATCTATATCTATATCTATATCTATCTATCTATCTATCATCTATCTATCTATCTATCTATCATTTATCTATCTATCTCTATCTGATAATGCATCACTGTGCCAGTTAATGTCAGGGTGCCTGCATTAAAAGACTCATAGAGAGGAAAATATGATATGAGGGCACTAACTTTACACTGAATGGGTTCTTAGAAGTTGGGCCCACTTAGAAGGAAGTGGGTCACGTGGGGGGCAGGAATCTGGGGACTATATCCTAAAGACAATAAACCTCCCTTAAATCTAACACAATGGCCCCCAAACGAGTTAAAACTAAAAGTATGATGAAAGACAAGCCCTTTCTGGATCTTTCCAACACATTCTGCTTCTGGTTGCAATTGTCTTTCCTCCTCCACACCCTTCCACCATTTTCTATCTACCTTCAACCCAGACAACCATGGCTTAAAACTTGAAACTTGAAACTTTGAACTAAGATCAACCATTCTGCCTTTAAATTGCAGATGTGAGGCATTGTGTTCCAGAAACAGGAAAGCTAATGAATACAATCTTCAAATGGGATTTAAACTGGGAAAATGAAGTTGTTTCATCATTAGGAAATTAATCCATTTGATTCTCTCTGTGAACAGACTTATGAAAATACCGCATGATTATCTTAGTAAATGCATTTAATAAAACTTGACATCCATTAATGCTATGACAACCAAGTAAAAATTAAAGGGAACTTCTTCAGTGTGACACAGTACATCATATCTAATGTAGGACTACATTTATTCATCAGATCATGAAAAAGTCAAAGATGTCTGTTTCCACATGTGTGTTTAAAATTATACTGGAATTTGCAGCAAGTGCAATAAAGAATAAAAAAGGAAAATAAAGGCATGCAAATCAAATCAGAAAAGATAATACATACTTCTATTTGCAGCAAACATAGCAAATCAAATGTTTTACAAAACTCTACTAGGGCTGGGGATTTAGCTCAGTGGCTTAAGCACCTGCCTGGCAAGCACAAGGTCATGAATTCAATCCCTGGTATCAAAAAAAAAAAAAAAAAGATTCTTATTTTAAAAAATTCTACTACAATAATATCAAACATAACAAAAAAGTATAAAACCATTCAAAAAGTGAAAGAATTACAGGGTATTCTGAACCAAATAACAGAGAGTGATCAATGGGTACTATAATATCTCATTTTCAATAAAAAATTTTGTTTATACTTTCACACATATTCAAATACCAATAAGACACAATGTGATAGATAGAACCAATGGAAATAGAAGAATAGAAGCATGGTAGGACTTCTAAGAAGGACGGTATTAAATCAGCAATAGCTGTCATA
>PVJX010012944.1:0-21352 GCA_004027295.1 Dolichotis patagonum | reverse complement strand
TAATAAGTGATTTTAGCAATGTCACATGTAAGGCAAACATTTTAAAAATCAATTTCATCTTGATACGCTTATAATTTCATTACATTTTCATAGTAAAAAATGTTTAAGCTATATTTATACTGTAGCAAAAAGTATGATATTTTTACATATAATTTAACAAAATATGACCAACATCTGTAAATTTTCTGAAAACTACAAGTCTGACAGAAGAACTAGAGGAAGACTAAAATAAATGGAGAGATATACCATACATCTTATGGTAGATAATTCAGTACTGTTAAGATACTACTTCCTTCTAAATTAATCTATGTATGTAAATGAAATCCTAATCAAAATCCTACTCTGATTTTTTTGTAAAAGTTGGCAATTTTGTAAAATGTACATAGCAAGACAAAGATACCAGAATAGCCCCCAAAATTTAAAAAATGATAAAGATTAGAGGCCTCATACTGACTAATTTCATGACTTTCTATCAAGCAGTAATAATTAAATAATAATTAAAGAAACATGGTATTAACATAAAGTAGACTTATAAATCAATAAAATAAAAGTGTCCAGAATTTTACCAACACAAATATGATCAATTTTTTTCCTTTGCCAAAGTTGCAAAGGAAATTTAAACATAAAAGGATTGTTTTCCAACATATGTGCTGAAAAATTAGATATCAGCATAAAAAAACCACCTTGATACATAACAAATATTTAAAGCAGACTGTGGTCTTTATATAAAAACCTTAAACTATGAAATACCTTTAAAAAAAAGGAAAATATTTGTCACATTGGGTTAGGTAGTGACTTAATAGAAACCAAAAGCAAATCTCATTTTTGAAAAGCAATTAAAATTTATCAAAATATAAACACATGCTCTTCAAAACACACTATTATAAAAATAAAAATACAATCAGTTGACATCCATAAAATAGTCTTGAGTAATATCTCAGAGTGATGTCAGCAAGAAGGCAGATTAGTCCTCATCCCAGTCCTCACTTACCCACAGAAATGCTAATTTGGCAAGCAGTGATGCATGGACCGCTCCAGTGCTAGAGTCAGCATCCAATGGAGCTCATCAGTCACAGCCGTGGAGCCCAAGGCCAAGGACAGCCACCCTGGGGGGGCCCACCTGGCCCTGGGTAGCAGGTGCACCATGGTGAAAGTGGTTGCAGCCTGTGGTGCCAGTCCCAGAAGCTGTCCCATCCACCCAGAGAGCAGGAGCCAAGCCCACCTATGCCACTGTTAACAGGGCCACTGAACATGGACCATGAACACAGCTCCCAGATCAATGAAACAGAATAAAGAGCCAGGACATAAATTCATGCGAGTGTACAAGTGTCAGTTATAAAAAAATCAGATTGTAAGATTTTGGTTTTTGTTTTTAATAAAAAACAATGTCAGATAAAGTCATATCCAGAATACATGCTTAAAAATCTCTTAAAATGGAATTAAAAAAAAAACAATACTTTAAAAATAGGTAGAATATTTGGCCTGACATTTCAGCAAATATATGAATGGTAAATAAATACATAGATGTCTAGCATTATTTATCATTAGCAAAATGAAAATTAAAACCACAGTGTGATAATATGACCCATGCACTTAATAGATTATGAAAAAAAAAACCATCATTAATAGCACCAGCAAGGCAAGTGGCAACTGAAATTCTGATTTTTGCTGGTGGGTCTGCAAAGTGATAAGGCCACTGTAGAAAACAGTACAGCCGTTTTCAGGAGGTACAAGTATTCACTATACAATCCAATAATCTTATTCCTTGACTTTTTCCCAAGAAAAATGAAACGTTATATCTTCACAAAAACTGAACATTTTAGTGACTTTATTCACAAACTCTAAGAACTAGTAACAACCCAAATGTCCTTCAGCTGGTAAATTCATAAATAGATGATGATATTTTCATAGAATGGAATAATATGGATAATTAAGCAAGAACCAGGAAAAAACTTTTGATATACATACCTACTGTGGCAAGTAATAGAATCCAGATGCAAAGGTATTAAAGAAGTATCTGGTTGTGTTTCACTGTCATTCTATAAAAAGGCAAAAGGGACAAAAGATACATCAGTGGGTGCCACGTACTGAGGGGAAAATAAGGTGTTAAATACAAGCACAAAGAATATGTGGGGACTTTGACTTGTTGGTATAGTGTGTATGTATTTTCCAAAAATACACAAACTTGTATACTAAAAGGGATGAACCTCATGTATAAATTATACCCCAGTAAAACTGACCCAAAACACAGTAATAAACTAAAAGACCTCAGAATGTATTTCAACTCCAGTGCATCATTATTAACAAACATGGTCCAAGAGCTAGAACTTATATGAACAGAACCAGTCTGACATGGACTAGTTCAAAGTCACAAGCATGATTCAGTTTGAGGAGGAGGAAGCAGAGGAGGAGGATGATAATAATGATGATGATGACGATGATAAAGCTAAAGTGTGTAGCTTCTACATTACCCCCTCTCTAAAAATAACTGTGATCCTAGGATATTTTTATCACCCCCAGGTTGTCCCTCATCACCCAGAGGATCATTTCCATGTAACTTTGTCCTCTGATTTCACCCACTTTTCAGCCAACTCTGACCTTCTTTACTCTTGTGTTCTCTGGCACTCCTAATGTGTCATCAGTAAAATCCACGGGAATTTCAGAACCCTATGAAAATGTTCCCTTGACCCTCCAGGTGTATCTGAAACCTGAATTTCCTTAAGAAAAATTTCCTTTACATGAGGTATGATAAAAGAGTATGACTAGTATATAAATTTTAAATAGATTGCATTAAAAGACACATGTCCATTAACACTCTCAGAATATTCCCCTTCAGTTTGAACGCTTATCCCATTATTCTTCCAATGTGCCTTTCACTGCATTTTTTTTTAAATTTTAACCATTTATGTTACTTTTCAACCACAGCTTGTGGCCTTCTTATAGGACTGCTATCTTCTCTCAAATTCCTGTACTACTATGACAGCAGGTACAGAAGTTGTGTTTCTTTATACTTAATAATAATGCAGTTTGAAAACCATAGTTGGCACACAGTACCCCTCCTTACTACGGTTATCAACAGACACCCATCTAAGTGCACTTCCCTTCCCTCCCAGTCGGTCCTGTTCCTGCAGAAGAGCTATGCAGGTTTCCATCCAAGGCCAGTCCTCTGCTGCTGAATCAGCTCTCCATCCAACTCATGCACTGAAGGATGTCACTGCTGCACTTTGCGGCTATCAGTGTTGGAATAAATGAACATTCCCTGAGCCATCTGGACACAATCAACTTTCAATTTCCTCTCCGAGGATTACATGCTTTATGCATTCCCCCTTTTTTATCCAGACTATCTTCTACCCTGTATTCTACACTTCACTTGGACCTGTAAATCTGAAGCAATTTGAGCATTTCTTGATCAAGGATGCATTTCATCTGTAGATATCTACCTTTCTGGCTATACTTAGGAACACTCCCAAAGGACTACCTAAAGCAGCAAAGCCTAATCAGACTCTGTCCTGGGTTCATGAGAGGCCCATTCATGAAGCAGGAATTTTGGATTCGCTTATGTCAGAGGACTTTCAGAGGCACCTTACCTGCCTCCATAGCTCCCGGCTATTTTTATGTTTTTTTCTTCTGAGCCAATGACCCTGACTAGACTCATCTCTGCTCTTCCCTCTTGACTGAGGCCCAAGGCAGTCAGTGGTAACTCTATGACAGCTAAGAAAACTCAGCTCATTCTTCTCAAAATAAATCAAGAAGCCTATGGTGCAAGAAGAGAGATAACAATTGAAAAAGAATGCATTTAATGATGGAAAAGGTATTTATTGATCTATTCCTCTTCCAAGAGCTGCTTGGCTAGCTTTCTGGTTTTGTTCTGTGCATACTCACATAGCAGAAAGAAGAGGTTGTGCCCAAAAGTGCCTCACAGCTAGCTTATTCATTCAGGTACCACAAGCCTTGAGAGAACTCTCCTAACTCACCCAGGACAACAATGCTTCCCAAGCCAGCTGTCCTCCCATCAAAAGTACAGACCTATTCTTCCTCACAGAAGAGGGGCTTTGATCTGCCTCAGATGGTATTAGAGAACAGAATCAAGATAACCCATGCACTGTCAATCAAACCACACAGCAGAACCTGTCCCCAGCTCTGGGATACCACTGGCTCCTTTATCAGCAGGCATGTAAAAGTCTTTCCCTGGAAACACATTCACCTTAGCTCACCAGCTACCTGTGCCACATTGGTTTCTCAATTTTCTTCCTCGATGCTAGTTCTAAACTTACTTCTAAACTTACTTTTTCATTACTGTTTTGATATCCTTTAAATATTTTTCTCATGTGTGACATGAGAAGGCTAAGAAAAAAATGGCTAAAATTTACTGAGCATGTCAACACTTAAATATCCAAGATGTTTTTATTCCTAGGTTATAAATCAGGAATCTGAGGTTCTGATAATTTAAATAGTCAAAGGTCACACAAGGGAAAACTGGTGCTCAAATAAGAATTTGGAGCTCTTGTCAAAAGCCCTCCTTCTTTACATTAGACCATGGTGCTTCTGTTATAAAACAAAAGGAAATGACTCTATAGACACACTGATTTCCAAGATTTTGTGGAATTCATCAAACATAGCCACAATCCGTATACTCTTGCTTCTCCTCTCAGATACAAGGTAGCTTTGCTTTTGATTATCTAGCACCCCCATCCAAGGTCTGGTTTCCCTTGACTTCAGCGCCAAAAGTTAAACTGTAGGGAAAATGTGGCTGAAGCAGGGAGCAAACACCTCTAAGGACACAGACGACAGCCTCAGAGTAGCTCAGACACTTAATTAAGATATAAATATTTCTATGTAGAAAGCGTCTATACAGGTACCAAAAACTGTATATAAAACTGGTAAATCTAGGACTTCCCCCAAAGAGTTAAGTAGATCAGAATAACATTCTCATAACTTAAGAGACTCTTATAACTTCACAGAGGAAGAAAATCCTATTTTTAAATGATTTTGATTAACGGAAAAGTAGCAGATGGGTTGCTTTTCTCTGGAAAACAGGGCGATATATTATCCAGATTGGTAACTTCTTTGAAGTCCTTCTTGAGCAGTATGAGTCAGCTATTAGTCTGCTCCCTTCAGATCTCAAATATTTTGGTTTTCGAATCAAGTAAATAACTATTTCTAGCACTGCTGATTCAATGTAGAAACAAAAATAATGTGACCGATGCTCGTAAGAGGTACACTCATCCTTGGTTCTTAAGTTTCAGTGTGGGTGATGAGAGTGTGGTTGTCCTGGAGTTCGAGCTCAAACAATGCAGGGAGAATGCTCCTCACATTAGACCGGGAGCTGCCTCTCTAAGGCAAACTCCACTTCCTTCTTTTGTTCCCATGTAACAGGCACAGGCATTGGAACCCACCCCGAGGGAGTCAGAAGTTCTAAGAAAGGGCATGTTTCAGGAAGGACCCCAGCATGTGCGGTCTCTTACCCTGAATCCAGCAGTCTCCGTAAGAAGCATTTATTAAATAAGAGATCATTTATTGACTATATTTTAATCTACTTTCCAAATGGAACATTTTGAAAATATATTTTTATATTATTCATCTCACAGTCAGAGCCAAGTTGTACATCAATAGGGAGTCTTAATTTTCTAGAACACAGTGACTCAAACTGCTTAATGTGTGGCTTATGAGTCAATATATCAAATTGGACTAATGCATTTGCTCTGAATAGGGAAAAGAGCTTTTGGTATTCCAATTCCCAACTTCAGGGAGAAGATAGAAAAGACATGATTTCCATGCTTTCTCAGGAACTAAGATGAATCAGAGTTGGTGAATAAACTTTCTGGATTGTTTAATATCTCCTAGATATCACAGCATTGGGAAGACAGGTGAAAATATTTCCTTAAGCAAGCAGCAGTTGAGGACTTCCTCTGTGGGGTGAATTCTTGTTAATTCCTGTGGAAAACTTTATATTAACATCTTTCCTCTTCCTTTGCCTTGCTCTCCTCTTAATATTTTTAAATACACCAAATATGGCTTTCTATTAATAACTGGCAGAAAGACTCAGGTGAGGGAGTACAGGGACTCTTGTCTTTTGCAGCCACACAAACAGTTTCACTGGAGAGTGGACAAGATACTCCGCATAGCTCGCGAGAGACGACGTATCTTTCTCCCAGCATAACTGGTACAGTGATTAAGTGTGACTAAATTCTTGGGAATCTGGACACAGTGATATCTATTTTGGTACCACTGACTTGGTCCAATTCTGCAGCTAAAAGGGAGTCACCCTTTTTGTGTAAATGTTTGCTTTGTTGGAAATTCTCAAGCAGAAATTAATAGTATACATGCTCCAGGAGGCATATAAATCAAGCATGATAAACAACTCCTAGACAATGTTTAGACTGGCCAAAAGTCATCCTAAGAATCATGCATAATGACAGAATAAAACATTTGGCATATGTACACTGAGATTGCTGTAAAATAAGAAGTGAACTTGAGGTTAGTCAATTCAGCCAATTCATCTGATTATTGGGGTCTATCAGCATAGGTGAATTAATGCCTAGACAAGTATCACATCCCCATTTCTTTTTCGGGTTGCACACTGTTAATGAATCATGAATATTTGATATTCTTCTCCACAACTTACAAAACAGACTTGGAAATCAACTGGCTATGAGCTTTGATCTCTGTTTAAAGATGTTTGCCAATATTTTGCACCCCTGTGACATCATCTACCACAGCTCCAGGATATTAAAGAGCCAAAAGTAATCAGGTAGAATTGGTGCCAAAAGAACTTTCAACACAAGGCAGTAGAGTGTTCAAGGAATCTGTGAGTGAGTCAGCAAAATGGAGCAAGTTTACCTGTGCAGCCAGTGGAGGCTCCTTCAGTTTCCTGTAGTGCTGAATCAGAGCCTCAAGTATGTACAGTAACAAAGGAACCATCCCATAAGGCATAAATCTTATTTTCAATAACTTCTTAGTACTGACTTCAAGCAGGATGAAAAAGGTGGTTTCTTCTGGAATTTTATTCTATTTCTGTTGTCTGATATACAAGTGTTATTAAATATTTACCAGCAATTACTGAAGGCAATTTCTTAATATTTGTTTATCATAGAAAATGTTATTCCATTTAGAACTTGATAAACTTCATTGAAGTTGCACAGGGTCAACCTCTCTACCTTAACAGTGCTAACCCATCCCTGTAGAATAAATATTTGCTTGAGTTTCTGGGTGCCAAGTTCGATGGGATCATGTAATCTAAATTTTCTTTGTAAATAAGGTGTGCCCTCAAGAGGATGTGAGAACGGAATCCACACTCTTCTTTCTACTGGTCCCTGGATAGAAGAACTCACATCTCCAAAAGAACAGACTAAGGCACTTCTGACCGATTTCCCAGCAGGGGTATCTTAGAGAAATCTTTCCAAGTCACCTCAAGCCTTCCCAGCATTTGTTCTCACATGTCTGCCAATCGGAAGCAGGCTGTGTTAATATATCTCCAGTGGGGCACTACATGGATAATGGCCGTACTTTCCATTTACTGAATTGTTACCTCTTTGTAATGATTTTCAGGACAGCACAATCTAACTTCTTTTTTAGATCACGTGCCTCTAGATGCATGTCTAAGACTTGACTTTCATATTGGTCTTACCCTGAATCAGTGGGGGTGGAGCTCTGATGGCAGGTCCTCCTGGATGGTCATTAACTGTCACCTGCTCCAAACACATCACTGAGTGTGACGCTAAGTGGGTCTCCCTTGAACACAGAATGGAAAACTCAGTGACATTCCCAACCTTCCACCAACCTTTTCCTCTCACTGACACTAAATTTCTATAAAGAATATAAGTCATCCACCCTGTAACTCAGAACAGTACACACAAGCATTAGAACTGTCGATGATGATGATGATAATGATGATGATGATGAAGAAGAATAAGCCCACTTCCATAGAACATTCTAGGAAATTTACCAAGTGAAATAATCTGTCACTTTTATATAAATGACTAGGATCATTTTCTTCCAAAGAATATATTTTAATTGAGAAAAGGTAAGAGAAATAAAGGATTAAATTACATTTATTAGAAAACTACTATATTGCAGACTTTGTACTAAGCACACTTCACATAAATTTTCTCTTTTTCATTTCTGTAACCATGTTAAGCTGTAGACAATACTGTCTTTACCTAAGGGATGAATGAACTCAGTCTCAACAGAGTTAATCAGTTTGGCCAATGTCTAGAGCTGGTAAATATTAGATTTGGAATTCAATAAAGTCATTTTAACAAAGCAACATTGTTTAAATTAATCAGAAAAGGGGATTGTGTTATACAGGGTTTTTTAAAGCACACCCACAAACACACATAACTCAGAAAGGATTTTTGAGGGCAGGTGATGTATCACATACCATGGAAAACAGTGTACCTGAATTTAGGAAAGGATGACCCTGGGATGACCAGAATACATAAACTCTTTATTCTAGGTCAGGATATTTCTAACAGAATTAATCTCTGTCCTTTTATTCATCTTATCTAAAAAGAATATTTGTGTGGCCATGTAGGTTTGTGTGTGTGTCCAAATTAGATGCTCTTGGCTGATCCAGAGAAACACAGGCTGTGATGATAGCTAATGAGGTAAAATACAACTTAATGCTTGTAGTGTTTAATGTTTCACTGGTTTGGAGGCCTAAAGCCAGTGGTAGTCTGATTATCTATTCAGATGATAACAATACACAATGTAGCATCTATGGGGATCTCCTTCTGAAGGCAGTAGCCATTGTTAATTCCCTGTTATCTTGTTTTGAAATCCTGTATCATTCTCATTGTTTTGTTTGGTTGGGTTTTATTCTGTTTTATCTTGTTTGTTGTATCTGATGGCATGTATTGCTATTTTGAAGATAACAAGATATATTATGGTAGCCATTTTGTATTTACTATTATCTTGTTTTGAAGTCCTGCATTGCACTCATTGTTTTGTTTTTATTGATTCTATTCTGTTTCTGTTTTGTTGTATTTCACTGTATCTGAAGGTATGGGCAGCTATTTTGAAGGCAAGAGGCATTATGGTAACCATTGTTGATTTCCTATTACCTTGTTTTGAAATCCTGTGTCGCTTACACTGTCTTGTTTTTATTGGTTTTATTTTGTTTTATTTTTCTTGGTTTTATGTTTTCTAAAATAAAATTTTAAAAAACCAAATTAAATGTTCTCATCCTTTAAAAAGTATGGGTTGAATGCTTATAAATCTTTACTCAATACTAAAATGGACATTCCAGTAAAAATTCTGAAAATGAGAAAAGCTATAAATGACTCAGTTGTCATTTCCAGCACTTGACTAATCACAAAGATCCCATGTCTCCCCAAATCCTCGCACTTATTTCTCCTCTCTCTGTTCCAATTAGCAGTTTTGAATCTACTCAAGGAAGGAGTCCAAGGCATTTAGGAAATAAAAGCTAGGCCTAAAATATTGCCTGAAGCATTACCAGAAATCCTGCTTTAAATTTCAAAGTGACTCGCAGTGTTCTTAAACTTCCAGTCTGTGCCATGAGACCACAGAGATAAATAGGGTGCTGTAACAGCCACGTGAAGGACCAAGTTGCAACACGAAATATACATACTATTCAGCGTGAATCACCTAAAATAAAGGAAAGATGATGTTACAACATTTAAAATAAGACGCAACATATGCATGTGCACATCTGCACCTGTCTTCATGAAATATCACAGGAATAGAATCTCTGAGAACCCAAGGACTACCTTGCACCCTGATTCAGCAACCTAATTAGTCACATTCTTGGGTCCACAATTTCATCTGTGGTTCTCAGCACTGACCGCATGGCAGAATCTCTGAATTTGTTGTTTTTGTTTGCTGCATTGTTATAGGGTGGAGGCCACACATCAGTATGTTTCTAAGTTCCTGTGGTGACTCTATGCAGACGAGGGTTGAGCACTAGTCTGTTAGACAAGTAAAATCGATTTAGAGATTATTATCCCTTTGCCCTTAGGGTTGCCTGAACTGCCGTCACAGCCTTATACCCTGTAGGAACTTGGGCAAGTTACTGATTCCTGTAGTTTAGTTTCCACATTGCTGAAAGAGAACTCAAGGATGACTGTGAGGGAAAAAATTCTACTAAAAGAAGAAGATAATAGGTTCTGGTGAGATTATAGAGAAACTGCCACTGTTGGTGGCAATGTGAAATTGTGCAGCCACTTTTGAAATTATTTTTCAAGTAACTAAAAATAAGAATTACAAAAATGAAAATAAAGTTGACCTCAGTATACCTCCCAAGCACATTCATTAGGACAGAGACTAGATCATCACTTTAAAAACAGATACCTATAGACTCAGGCACATTATTCTTCACACATTTCTCATTTGCACTTACATGTCTCTAAGTGAACATTCTGGGTCTGACTTATAGTTAAAATATTTCAAGTGTAACAGCATTAATTTCTTCATCTATACAATTTAAAGTATGACTTTAGACTGCCAAAAACATCTTGAAAATAGAAAAATACTGTCAGCTCATAGTTGTTCTATCCCTATATCAAAATTTAAAGAAACAGTATGGTATTTGATGACTTCCCCATTTTGTTCAATACTGACCAAATAGCCCTATATTTACATTCTCCTGCATGATATAAATACTGTCACGATGGCATTCTTCATAGCAAAAAATGTTAACTTTCTACCCTGTGTCACTGAGAGGCACAGATCATCTTTTGTAAGATTGAAGGAAGAATTTAACTTGCACCTTTTCATCTCTAACGCCCTACCTATCTTCCTTAAAAAAATACTATATATTTACACAGTAAAACTCTGGATTGTGATTAACTTATTCTGGGAGTGTTCCACAAGATGAGATGAGAAAAAATTTATAATAAATTTTATCTTGATAAGTGACTGATGTCTTGCAATATGAGTGGTACATGATGACAAATGTCACATGATCACAGCTGAGCCAATGTTTCTTCTGTGTTCCTTCCTCTACCTTTCTCTCTCTTTCCCTCTCCCTCCCTCTCTCTCCTCTGTCTCCCTCACCACTTCGGAATTGTGGGTGATCATCTGCCAAAGGCAAGAGGGTGAGGAGAAGATCTCATCTGCAGAGGAGCTGGATAAAAAGGAATCCCTCACTGCAAATGAGATTGGAGAAATGTGCAAAATGTGGGAAACAGGGAAAAATTTTGTAGAAAAGCAACACCCAAATAAGGATGTACTAGTGGGAGCTATGAATCTGTTTAATAGCATGCAATGTCACATTTCTGCAAAATCCATAAAGGAGGCAAAAGCTAGTGTCATTGGATAGTTAGGTTCCTTGCTAAAGTTGCACCAAAAAAAAAAAAAATTCCATTGAGCCAGTAAACAGCGGTGTGTCCATAAGTGAGGGAGAAAGTTGTCCTGCACAATAACTTTGCTTTCTTGTCTCCCTCAAACCAGCCAGGAAGCTTGGTAAGTACAGGTTAATATTTTTATTTTTCTTTCCATTTTATATTGCCTTTATCACTTTCTATTATATTACAGTACTGTAGCCACTTTTACATGGATACTTTTGGGTTGTGAAATGAATCATTTGAGTTTCTATTATTTCTTATGCGAAATAAGAAATAATATGTAAGTGCTTTAGATTACACTCATGTTTCCAAAATGAATTATGCTCACAAACCAAGATTTTACCATATTTTCAAATATTTATTTCAACATCTTGATGACTGAATGGTGGAACACAGGCAAACGATTCTTCCTGCTGTCTGCTCGATATCAAACGCTCTGAAGTCAAAGAAAAAGAAATACCAATATTGTGTGTGCAGCTACTGCATGGCTTACATCTAGAAGACTCTTTTGCTTCCATAAAAGTTTTGTGATAAATATTTACATGTTTTGAAAGGTAGGTTGTACTTTCTTTCTATTCTGGATCTATAATTAAATATTTAACAAATCAGTTGATGTTCTCCTCCATGGATGTAAAAGAGACAGAATCAATAAATAAAGCCAGTTCAGGAGGAGTTTAGCATTTGTGGTAATGTTTAGAACACAAAGGAATTCTCTTTCAGTGAATGCCTGATGGGCATTATGGTACAGAACTACTCACATTGGTAGTAATGACATATACGTGACCTTATGTGACAGACACTATTCATTGCCACCCATGACACACTCCTACCCTCTATAGGATAACAATGGGCTCAGTTTCCAGTGATCTATTATGATGAGTCTGAGTCTGCAAAGTTGATTTCCCAGTTCTTCTTGCAGCTACTTACAATCATGTGACCTAGTCCTTGTCATGAGATGTACTGAAAGTCTCCTGCTAGGCTTTGGGTATTTTGCTTTCCTAGTTAAAGTGGACAGGTTGTCCAGGTACAGCCCCTCCCTTAAAGATTTCTGACTGAATGAAGAATCCTGGATTTGATGGACACCACAGAAAGCATCTTATTCTTGATAAGTAGCAACTTTCAGGATAAGAGACAACAAAATAAAAATACCTGAACTTAAAAAGAAAATTCCTAATCTTTTGGGAGTTAAATCAATTCCAGCAAATATCTACTCTAGGTTATTTTCTTATATGAAAGAAAAACTATCTAGAAGAAATGCATATCTTCATGTATAAAGCAATTATAAGCAATTATAAAACATACTCTCTTTTTGTAAAAGTGATAACACAGTAACATTTAATCTATGAATGGAAAACAGTCTTTCATAACAAGCCAATCATCAAGAAAGACATTTCAAATTCACTTTAACTCTTGCCCTCATTTTTCCTCCAAATTCCTGACATTAAAAACAACTATTGCTACTACCTCACACTGCTTAAACATGCATTGCCATAGAAAAAGACTGCCCCTCCTCCCTGTCAAACGTGTGTATATATGCACATGTATATATCTGCATAATCATGTGCAACTTCTGAATAAGCTCTTCCCTCTAATTCATAAACCTAGGCTTAAATATCTGAGAAAGTGATTACTAGAGCAATAGTGCCTCTTCAGTCCACAGATGATTCTAATCTATTTTATTTGCCATGACTAGGACAATACCATTGCATTTGCTAAAGTAAAATAAATAAACTACCATTTACACTAATTTAAAGATTTATTAGTAAACTTGGTTTCAAATTATAACAGGGATACACAAAAATAGCAAAAAGTTAGTAAAGATCTCATGAGCAGGGTTTTTTCCTCAACAATGTGACTCATATAACAAACTTGAAATTTGACCTTACTGTATTTATATGATAGCAATTTCTTCCTGCTTACCTCATAGGGTATTGAGAAATTTGCTCCAAAATTTTGAAGTACTCTACATATCAATGCTATTAAAGTACTTTTTCCATTTCATATGCTCTAGAAACAGTCAGTTGCTAATTTAGTTATAACAAGTAATCTTCTTGCTACATAAGATGACGGTATCAGTCACACAAAATAATTAGTTTATCTTGGAGCATACAACACACTTTGGATCTTTATTCTTCTATTTGGCACGAACACAAGATTATTGGCCTAAATGATTTTTTCTTTATATAAACATATTAAAACCTTTAATGAAGTGACAGTCTCATGGTTAGAACCAAACATTGAAGCTATAGATTTTCTTTAAATTAAATTGTAAAATATTCTACAATTCCAATACATGCCTACAATGTTTAAAACTATTTACAAATATTTTCAGAATCTCAATTAGCAAATGTCTAATATCCCTTATGCCAAGAAAGGCAAATGTACATTACCTATTCTTTCGGAGAGTAAAATTGATATTATTCAATGTACTTTACTATTACCAGCATAAAAGAGCAACACAAGTTTTTAAATTGAAATTTTCTTTCTCACTATTTTTTATATAAAAGACTAGAGACACTGAGATTGTCACATATTTTCAGTTAATATACCTATAAAAAGAAATGCAAAAGTAAAAGAAGGAAAGAAGTGAATTAAAATATTTGCTAAAAAATTAATTTTTGGTAAAAACTAAAAGCCACAAATCCAATAATCTCCATGGTCAAAACCTGAAGAAAAACAAGGAAAAAAAAACCTACACCAAATCACCTTATATTGAAGTGGCTAAAAGTCAATAATTTAAGGGTAAAAGACTAAAATAACCAGAGAAAAAAGCTACATAATATACTAAGGAACAAAGATAAAAATGACATCAAACTTTTGGTTAAAAACATCAAAAGCCAGAGGACAATATAAGAAAAGAAATTACCAAAATTCTATACTTCACAAAAATAGCCTTCAAAAAAAAAAGAAAAGAAAACAGAAGGGGGAATTAATGACTTTTTCATATATACAAAAGCAAACATTCATTATTCATTGCCAGTAAACATCTGCTAATGTGGGAAATTCTAAAAATAGTGTTTAAGGAAGAAGGAAAATAATACTGGAGGGAAAATTTGATATAAGAATGAAAAACATTGTAAATAACAGATGTTTGTAAATATAAAAATATTAGAGATCTTTTAAAATTTTTTAAAAGATACAGTACCATTTAAATCAAAACAAATTTCTGTATTATGTGACTTATAACAAATGCAGAAATAATTAAAGGTATACAAAAACTGAAAAAGGAGAAGTAAAAACATATCATAAAGCTCTTAAACATTATATGAAATAATGTAACAGATTGGTTACTTTAAAAAAAAGATATAATCTAGAAGAACCACTTCAAAGTGTATAACAGGCCAAAAAGTACATAAAAATGAAAGAAATTATGAATTCCAAAGAAGATAAGAAAAATGTGAAGAACTGATGGAACAAATAGGAAAAATAAGATAGATTTAAACCCAAAATATTGATAATCATCACTTTAAATTACCTAAACACTCCAATAAAAAGGCAAAGATCATCAGATTTGACATAAAGAAAAAAAAGCAAGACCAAATTATGTACTGTTACATCCACTCCACTTTAAATATAAAGACAGATAAAATGTATTAAGCTGGCAAAAGACATACTATGTCATTACTATTCAAAACAAAGTTGGACTCCCAATGTTCACATCAGATGAAGTTGATTTCAGTAAAGAATATTAGTAGAAAAATATTTTGCTTCAGAGTAAATAAAGCAAAAGTGAGTACAACTAAAGAGAGTGAGGGACAGATCCACAATTATAGTTGCATATTTCTAAAATACTTTCAATGATGACTCACAAAAAATTAGTAAGGATATAAAAATCAGTAAAGATATAAAAAGATAACAGTCCTATCACACAAATTTATTTGCCTGACATTTCTAGAAGACTGTACACCAACATCAGCAGAATATATTTTCTACTTGAATATATATGGAACACTTTTCCTAACGTGCTATATTTTCAGCCATAAAACAAGTATCAACAAAATGAAAAGAACATACTATGCTGTCTACCACTGGATTAACTTAGAAATCAGTAATAAAAATAGAAATTTTCTGGTTTTTTTACATTTCTTAATAATCCAAAAGTAGGGGCTGGGGATTTAGCTCACCAGCATAAGCACCTGCCTTGTAAGCACATGGTCGTGAGTTCAATCTATGGTACTGATAAAAAAAAAAAAAAGAATAATCCAAAAGTCAAACAAGAAATCACAAGTAAAACTGTAAAACAAACTGAATAAAATTGAAATTATAACACATCAAAATTTACGAGATTCAGTTAATACAGTGTTTAGAAGAAATATTATAGCAGTATTTATAGATGAAAGACTTTAGAAAGCAGAAACTCCAAATGGGTAGAGTTATGAAATAAGTTAGATTTTTAAAATCAATAATAAATAGAAGTACAATAAAGAAATGCAATAAAGTCAAAGATTGATTCCCTGAAAAAGAAAAAAAAAGAAAAATATTGATAAACCCCAGCCAGAAAGATTAAATGAGATAGAGGGAAAGAAAGGCAGAGAAAAAGAAATATAAAATGTCAACATCAAGAATCAGTAGTTGGGGAGGGCCTGGGGATTTAGCTCAGTAGCATAAGCTCCTGCCTGGCAAGCGCTGGGTCCTGAGTTCCACCCCCAGTACCAAGAAAGAAAAGAATGAGTGAGGGGGCTGGGCAATAGCACAGTGGCAGAGTTCTTGTTTTGCATATACGAGACACTGGGTCTATCACCTCAAAAAAATGAGTAGGGACATCACCACATAATCTATAGATGTTAAAAGGATAATAAAGGAAAATGATGAACAACTATTTGATACTTAAGAGAACCCTGCTGAAATGATAAAGTCCTTCAAAGATAATACTAAAATTCACTAGGAAAAAAAAAAAAACTAATTCTCTATTTACTAGAGAGAACAAATTTAGAATTTCAAAACTTCTACAAAGGAATGTTCAAACTCAGACAATTTCTCTTGTGAATTCTACCAAACACTTAAAAATAAATAAGGCATGTACACAAACTCATCCAAAAAGTAGAAAAGCGTACATTTCCGCATCCATTGTTAGAGGATCTTACTATCAAAACTCAATAAACTTATCCAGTTTCTTAGAAACTGAAGATCAGTATAAACACAAAATTCCTTGACAAAATTTTTATAACTTTAATTCAGCTCAATATAGAAAGAATAAATCATCATGTCACTTGGCACCTCAGTTTCTCTTCAGAAACGTGAGTTTGATTTAATATAAACAAAAATAAGGAAAAACAAGCTAATACAAGCTACCGATTCCAAAGCCTACAAAGGAAAAATCATATAATCGGTTCAACAAATATAGAAAATACCATCAACCAAATTTAGTGTTTAAATCATGATGGAAACTCTCCATAACTTAGGAAATTTCTTGAAAGGAGAGGACTGCATCAATATTTAAAGATTGATTGTATTCCATCCAATAACCAGAAATCAAAAGTTACAAGTTAAAATTTGCAGAAAGCATTACTGTGACAGTTCATGTGTTATCAATTTAGCTGGATTAAGAAATGCCTAGCATATTAGTAAAACCCAATTCTGGGTGTGATTGTGGGATTGCGCAGCAATGATTAGCATGTGGGCCAGCAAACTGAAAGGGGAAGACACTCTCTACTGTGGGTGGCACCAACCAATAGTCTTAAAGCTCAGATAGAACAAAAGGGAAAGGGAGGGCTGCATTGCCACTGTAGCCACCACCTGCGGATCCCACTCCTGCTTCTGTAGCATTTCAGTGCAGACTCACAGCAGCTGCTGTCTTCCAGGGAGCCTGCAGGCCTGTCACCGGTGCGGCATCCGGGGTTGCTCTTATTCTGAGGCCTTCGGGATGAAGCAGCTACGAACCCAAGCTGTCCAGCATGTGGACTGCCACTGCAGACTATTCCCTTTCTGATCTTGTAGGCCTATCTAATAAATCCTCTTGTATAATCAGATAGATAGATGATAGATAGATAGATAGATAGATGATAGATGATGAGGATAGATAGATAGATAGTTACTGTTTTTCTAGTGAAGCCTCACTAATACAAGTACCTTTCACAATGGCATCAAGAAATATTTATTTAGGGATGAGCAACAAATATTTGTAAGATTTATAAGTGGTAACCATGAAACATTATTGAGACAGACTTAAATAAATTATGTTATTAAACCAAGAGATCCAGTATTGTGAAAACATCATTTCATCTCAAAACTAAAGATTCAATATAATCCAAATAAAACCCCAGGAACTCTACTCGCCTTTATTTTTTTCCAGTAGAAACTGTCAAGTTGATTTTCAAATGTCCATAGAAATACAAATGTGTTGTGTGCATGTACCAACTCTACACAAGGAATATAAACAATATGGACTACAACATGCACTAATAAAAAAAAGTAAAATTAAATATTAAAAAATTTCAAAGGGAAGAACAAAGCTATAGTTATACTATCTGAATGCAGGAACTTATAAAACTTCAGTAACCAAGGTAATGTGTATATATACAAAGAACAGAATAGTACAAAAAGATATGTAAATAGACCTTTAGCCAATTCATTTTCTTACAGAGGTTCCTAGGAAATTCAATATGGAAAAATAATCTTCCCAACAAATATTTGTGAACAATTTAATATCCCTATGCAAAGAAGTATAATAATGAGTCTCACATCACATGTAAAATCTCAAAATGACTCATAGACCTACATGTAAAGCCTAAAGTTATCAAACCTGTAAGAGAAAAAAACAAATGGTTTTCTTTAATAAAAACTTAGAGAAAAGGTAAGAACCACAACTGAGAAAAGATAAAGCCTCATCAAAAATTAAATATTTTGCTTTTCAAGAAGAAAATGAAAAAGAAGCCACAGATTTAGAGGAAAAACTTTGGAAAACACTGACCTGTTAAGAACTATGAAGGGTGTGAGAAATTTGTACCACTAGCAAGCTGATTACTAGCAATTACCCTCCTGCAATTTCATGCATTGTCCCAGCTGAGAAAACCTCCCAGGTCACAGTCAGGCACTTATTACATCACAGCAGGCACCCATGGCCTTGATGTGTGGCTGGACCTCAAGGATACAGCCGAAAACTGAGCTTAGAACAGTTCGCTCTTTCTAAAGTGCTACAGTAAAACCTGGGAGAGACTGTATTATCTTTAGTATCCTGAGAGCAAAAACCCTTCCCTGTCCTCCAAAAGAGACAATGTCTCATCTCTCCAAAATCACAACTCTTTTGCTATATAAGCAGATGGTCTGGAACAACAGTTGTCAGTGCCTTTGCCCACAAAATGTACAAAAGCACAAGAGATCTATGGAAAATTATCTCCTCACAAAATAACCAGAGGAGAACAGATATCCTGAGCATATGAAGAACTCAGAAAACTCAATAACAAAACAACCTACAATTTTAATAAAATAGATGGAGAGATTTTGGAGCAGGAGTGTGTGGAAAAGTAGTCATCATTAGTTATTAGAGAAATATAAATTAAAACCCAGGGCAATGTCCAACACAGTTCTAGAATGGCTAAAATTTAAAAAGCCTGCCCACGCAGAGTGCTGGTGAGGATATGGAGCAACTGGAAATCTCAAGCTTTGCTGTTAAGATTATAAAATGCTACACCATGTTGGATGACCATTTGGCATTTTCTTGCAAAGTCAAACATACCCATGTCATTTTACCTAGAAATTCCACTGGTATTTACCCAGGAGGGGAAAATGTCCACGCAGAAATCTGTATGCTGATGTTTATAGCAGCTTCATTCCTAACAGGAGAAACTTGCATGCTGGGTTAGCTCTCCATGAGTCTCCTGCATTTCTGCGTCTCTTACAAGCAGAGCACTGATTGCCTTGGACCTAGACTATCTTTTGAAGGATGTGTACAGACCTATCTTAGAAGACACGGGTTTGTTTTGCTGTGGATCAAAGGTGAGGCAGGCTTTCAGGCAGTCATCAAGGATCTCTGTTCCTCAAGCCCAGGCTGCCTCCACTGTGATGCTGCTCCTCATACACATGTCACTAGACACCTTCATGCCACCCTGGGGGAACTGGGGCTCAGGAAAGAGGCACAGATGCGGGGACTCTGGTTGTGTTACTACAATGATTAATTAATCATTTTTGGTCCATGGCCCAAAAAGATAGGGGATGTTCAGATTTCTTGCTTTTGTATTTAGCAACTGTTTACACAGAACATTTTAGAATATCCATTCATTTAGTCATAGCAATCTTGCTGTATGTGCCACTGTGATCCCCACTTTACAGATGAGGAAACTGAGAAGAGACTTTCCCATCAACACCGAAGCCACGTCCCTGGCTGTTGGATGTACACACGATACATCAGGTTTCTGCTCACCTTTTAAAACTCTTTTATGTAAAATGCACTAAATCATGCAGCCGTGAGCAGTTAGCAGAAAAGATGAGGCCAGAACAACAACAACAAAAAAGATAAACCTACATTCTAAATCTCAGGTTGTTTCCTCTGTAAAGTACCCATTTCTACATGATTCAGATGGCTTTGCATAAGGCTGGTCACCAAGACTTCTTGCTAACAAAATTCTTCCTCTGTTCCTCAGATTTTCAAGTTGATTGTTTCTCATTTTCTCAAATGGAAATTTTTGCCCCAGCTCCACTCATTCTGCAAATCACTACAACCAAAGCATGACCAGCTAAGCCACAACAAAAAGGCCTCAGCATTATGCATTCCTTACACAAAATGGGAGAAAATGAAACAAAAATAATAACAATTACCACATGTAGTGCCTGCTTTTATTTGTCCTGAAAATGTAGGAATAAAAAAAAAAAGTTGAGGCCATTTGTGGACTGCAGTGGGGAGAGAACCAGGCCTCACCAGGAAGCAGTCTCTGCCTGGAAACCATATCATTTTCATTGTTTTAGTGGGTTGGGTTTTATTGTATTCTGTTTAAGTTAAACTTGATGGCATGAGCAGCTATTTAAAAGATAGCAAGACATATTATGGTAGCCATTTTAGATTTACTATTGGCTTGTTTTGAAGTTCTTTATTGCATTCATTGTTTTGTTTTTATGGTTTCTATTCTATTCAGTTCTGTTCGATTTTTACTATGTCCCAAGGTATCTGCAGCTATTTTGAAGACAACAAAAGGCATTGTGGTAACTATGGTTGATTTTGTAAGGTTTTGAAGTCCTATATCACTTATACTGATTTATTTTGATTGGTTTTATTCTGTTTTATTTTCCTTGGTTTTATCTTCTTTAAAATAAAATCTTAAAAAAGAAGTTAGAAGAAGAAAAAAAAACAAAGTTGATTGCTGATATCTGTACAACTGATTCTCAAAACCAATGCTTGGTGCTGCTTCACTTTATGGTCACTTCCCTTTCAGGGGCTGCATTGGAGGGAAGAGGGCAGGAGGCCTTTATTTCTCTTTGTTCTCCTTATTCGAGCTTATCATTTCTTCTTGTGTAACAAGATAGTAAGGAGGATCATCTTCCTGGAATGGTCAGCTATGCTCCACAGCTGGTACCAACAGAACTCAAAGACTGATGGTGGGAACTGTGGGCACCAGAAAATGTGAGTTTTCACTATCAGAGAACTGGACTGTGGGGAGACCACTCTAGTTCCCCAGGAGAAAATCAAAATAAAGACATAGAAAACCTGGAAAGAAGAAGCCACAGACAACCAGCAGTGTTTAAAACTAGGGCCACATGAACACCTCAGAGAATCTCCCCGCGCTTACTTCTTCCTCCCATCCTAAGATACTGGAGGTTCCTGAAAGATGGGGAAGATTTTTGAATTTTGAATTAAATTGTGAGCTTGAAATTGAAAAACTGAGCTGAGTTACAGTAACCAAAATGGTTCAAAAATATATAGAGCCAAAGATATTGCCTTAAAGCAGAAAAGTAGTCTTCTAATTAGCTAAGGCAAAGGAAGAACTAGAAGGACACAAATTATTAAGTCTTTCATTGAGATTCCTGATCAAATCTGTCAGCTTTACGAAAGTTTGCTCATGTTCCTACCAGTTTATTTCTAGGGAAAGTAAATGAGTACACTCACCAAAAAACACGTC